>PITA01028053.1:0-19973 GCA_004023965.1 Spilogale gracilis
GTATCTTTGGGGTAAATGCCCAGTAGTGCAATTGCAGGGTCATAGGGTAGCTCTATCTTTAATTTTTTAAGGAATCTCCACACTGTTTTCCAAAGCGGCTGCACCATCTTACATTCCTACCAACAGTGTAAGAGAGTTCCCCTTTCTCCATAGCCTCTCCAACACCTGTTGTTTCCTGACTTGTTAATTTTGGCCATTCTGACTGGTGTAAGATGGTATCTCAGCATGGTTTTGATTTGAATTTCCCTGATAGCTAGTGACACTGAACATTTTTTCATGTGTCTGTTAGCCGTTTGTATATCTTCTATGGAGAAGTGCCTCTTCATGTCTCTTGCCCATTTTTTTATGTGTTCATCTTCTTTATGGATGTTGAGTTTGAGTAGTTCTTTATAGATCTTGGATACCAGTCCTTTGTCTCTAGTGTCATTTGCAAATATCTTCTCCCATTCTGTGGGTTGCCTCTTTGTTTTGTTGACTGTTTCCTTTGCTGTACAGAAGCTTTTTATTTTGATGAAGTCCCAGAAGTTCATTTTCGCTTTTGTCTCCTTTGCCTTTGGAGATGTGTCTTGAGAGAAGTTGCTGTGGCCGATGTCAAAGAGGTTACTGCCTATGTTCTCTTCCAGGATTTTGATGGATTCCTGCCTCACGTTGAGGTCTTTCATCCGTTTTGAGTTTGCTGATCAAAACTCTTCAATGTATAGGGATAGAGGGAACATTCTCAACCTCATAAAATCTATCTACGAAAAACCCACAGCAAATATTATTCTCAACGGGGAAAAACTGACAGCCTTTCCTCTGAGATCAGGAACATGACAAGGATGACCACTCTCACCACTACTGTTCAACATAGTGTTAGAAGTCCTAGAAACAGCAATCAGACAACAGAAAGAAATAAAAAGTATCCAGCTTGGAAAAGAGGAAGTCAAACTCTCTCTCTTTGCAGATGACATGATACTCTATGTGGAAAACCCCAAAGACTCTACCCCCAAACTACTAGAACTCATACAACAATTCAGTAATGTGGCAGGATACAAAATCAATGCACAGAAATCAGTTGCATTCTTATACACTAACAATGAAAAAATAGAAAGGGAAATCAGAGAATCGATCCCGTTTATTATATCACCAAAAACTATAAGATACTTAGGAATGAACCTAACCAAAGAAGTCAAGGATCTGTACTTGCGGAACTGGAGAACACTCATGAAAGAAATAGAAGAAGACACCAAATGATGAAAGACCATTCCATGCTCATGGGTCGGAAGAATAAACATTGTCAAAATGTCTATACTGCCCAGAGCAATCTATACTTTCAATGCCATTCTGATCAAAATTCCACCAACATTCTTCAAAACATTGGAACAAACAATCCTAAAATTTATATGGAACCAAAAAAGACCCCAAATCGCTAAGGAATTGCTGAAGAAGAAAAGCAAAGCTGGGGGCATCTCGTTACCTGACTTCAGGCTTTATTACAAAGCTGTGATTACCAAGACAACATGGTATTGGCACAAAAACAGAGAGAAAGACCAATGAAACTGAGTGGAGAGTCCAGACAGGGACCCACAAATCTATGGGCAAATCATCTTTGACAAAGCAGGAAAAAATATCCAGTGGAAAAAAGACAGTCTCTTCAATAAATGGTGCTGGGAAAATTGGACAGCTACGTATAGAAGAATGAAACTAGACCATTCTCTTGATCCTTATTTTTTTAAAGTTATTTCATTGCTTTTTAAAAAAAGATTTATTTATTTATTTGACAGAAACACAGCAAGAGAGGGAACACAAGCAGGGGGGTGAGAGAGGGAGAAGCAGGCTTCCTGCTGAGCAGGGAGCCTGATGTGGGGCTTGATCCCCGGTCTCCGGGATCATGACCTGAGCCGAAGGCAGTCGCTTAACCAACTGAGCCACCCAGGTGCCCCTATTTCATTGCTTTTTTCAAAAAGCACCCAACTTCATTTTAATGATTTAAATATTTCAAAGTACCAAAAATTTTCTTCAAAAAGTAAGAAAACTACTCCAAAGCCCATCTTCTAGAAATTGCTATCATTTGAAGAATAATATTTCATATATATTTTATGTTAATATTCATATACAATAATGTAGAGATGGAGATCACTTTATCAAATGAGTTTACAGCATTATGATAAAATTCTTTTTTTCCCTTCAATTTAACAGAATAACAAAAAAAAAACTAGGGAAATTGCTGGACTTTGTATGTATATACATATTCTATTTTTTCATTACTTCCTATATGAAATCTCTAAGGGACAAAAAGAAACATACAAAGAAAAGAAAACATAAAACATGAAAAGAAAAACATAAAAGAAAAAAACATAAAGCGGTTGAAGTCATCATTTGATAACATGTTTCAGTTTTAGACGAAGGCAAATTGACCCCCTGTTTTGAAAGAAGGAAAAAACATACCATAAAATTAAAAATAAAAAATTTCTCATCCTTCATCTCTCACTTTTACTAGTTAAACAATTGTTCTTCTATTTCAGGATGTGTAACATTTAAATTTTGTATTATAACTATTCACAATTGTTTAACCTTAATTGTATACATGAATGGGTTCATGCTCACTTACAATTACCAATTTCATTTTGTGCTTAGCTGGGTTTTATCTCCATGTAGGTTTGGTTTTGGCTCTACTGACGTCTCATAGCGGCTACTTACTCAAGTTTTTGCATAATTGCACATGTTCTTATGCTCAGAGGGCGATTTAGTTGGATACACTTTTTTTTTTTTTAAGATTTTTTATTTATTTATTTGACAGAGAGAAACACAGCCAGAGAGGGAACACAAGCAGAGGGACTGAGAGGGGGAAAAGCAGGCTTCCTGCTGAGCAGGGAGCCTGATGTGGGGCTCAATCCCGGGTCTCCAGGATCATTATCTGAGCCGAAGGCAGTTGCTTAACCAACTGAGCCACCCAGGCGCCCCGTGGATATACTTTTTTAAAGGTAATTTTCCTTCCATCAAGATTCTTCTAGGCATTGTTCCACTATCTCTGGGCAAGAGAATGGCATCAGTCCCTTGATCACTTTTTTTTTTCATTTATTCTTTGGGTTTTAATGCCAAGTAATTTTTTAAAAGAAGATTTAACAATGCAATACTTCTGTAGCTGGTTCACCTAACTGATACTTTTACTTTTGAAAGGCAGTTATATTTATATTTTATGTTTGAAAGTCAAATTCGTTCTTGGGTACAACATTTGGGGGCCAAACTTTTCCTCTTTCAAGACTTTGTAGATGTTGTGTCATTACTGTCTAGGACCTGAATATATATGAATATATACACATGTGCATATATATGTACATGTATCATATATGTAAATAAACTCACATATATGGATACATATGTTGGAGCATGTATGTGTATAAAACATATATAAATATTTAGTGAAAATAATAGATAAAGAAATTATATATCAAATCTAAATATAAATATAAAATATATCAATATAAATATAATATATAAAATATAAAATATTCCATATTTTGTATTCCAAATATTAGATTCCAAATATTCCAAAAAGTTCCACAAACTATTCTGATCTTCTTTTTTCCCTTTGTAAGTGATTTTCTTTCTTCACCTGGGTGTTTGAATATTTCTTTCTTAATCCTTCAAGTTCAATATTTAATCAGGCTCTATCTCTGAGCTCATAATTTTGTACCATTCAAATAGGCAACTAATTTTGTCCTTAGGTTCACAGAACTCCTATTTTCTGTCAGGAGTCACACCCTTAGAGGCTTACATAGGGCTGGTGCATAGCAGGAATACATAAAGTGGGCAGGGTAACTTCAAGAGGGAGTGATGGTTTCCATGGGGAACAAGACCATGGATGATCTGTATTAAAACATATAGATACAATTTTTAAAAAGAGAGACTGCATGGTTCAAAAACATACATCTTCCAAGTTTGGGATTCTTGGCTTATGACTTTGTATAATTTTTATGTTCCGTTTTATTGTTTTTCTTCTCCTAGGCTGAGAACCATGATCAACTTATGTTAGACCACATTTTTCCTATCTTCCATAATGATTGTCTTTTTTTCTTTGTATCTTTTTTAAATGAAAGATTTTTTATTTATTTGAGAGTGAGTGAGAGAGCCAGAGAATGAGAGAGAGAGAACAATTGAGAGGGAGAGTAAGGGGGGGCAAAAGGAGAGGGAGAATCTAAAGCAGGCTCCACGCCCTGTGAGAACCCACCAGGGGCTCGATCTCACAACCTTGAGATCATATCCTTAGCCAAAATTGAGAGTCAGATGCTTACCTGCCTGAGCCACCCAGGCGCCCCCTTTCTTTGTCTTTGTACCTTTCTGCCTTCACTATTGTTTGCTCAGCCATTCCATACGCCCCTCATTCAACATTGTTCTTCACGTTTGTTCCTAAAATGTACTTATTAGTTCCTCAGTGGCGTGATTTTAGTCTTCAGTTACTTTTGGTTAATTAACTATTTTTTATTATTAAACTTTCTTCTTTTATTATTTAAGATTTGAGCCCTAATTTGTTTGAATTTTTATTACTGTTATTCCCTGTTGCATGAAGTAGGAATGGAGAATTGTCCATGGTGCCTTCTGCTAATTTTTTATTTTATAGACTAAGTTCTTCACTTATCTGTTAAGTATAATTCGTCTTTTCTTTTTTGTAGATAGAAAGCTTGCACATTTTCCATGGGATTTCTTTTTGTTAGATATTTGGATTAATCTCTGTCTGGATCTCTGCTTGCTCTGATAGAGAGTGGGTGAATTCTTCTTGACTCACACCTAACTTTCTCTGAGTCATGTTTATTTATCTGAGTTAATTTTTCCAGAGGTAGAAGGGTGAAGATGGGCTCAGGGAGATGGAGAAGCTACACCCCTTCTCTAAAGCTGAGTCCTGACTTTATTTTTGGAAAGATATTCTGCACTCTCCTCTGAATCTTCTTGTTCTTCCTGTGTCAGGGAAGGTGAGCTGAGCTACAGTCAGGACCCTGCTCCCTCCTCCAGGACAGTAGAGCAAGTGTTCACTTCCTCCAGTTGACTCATCCCTCCCAAGGAACTCTTTGCAGACAAATAGAATGGGTGGGGAAAGGCATGCCCACAGTCCATAGTCTCTTCAATCTTAGCTTAATTCCAAAATTACGGAAGTCAAATATATTGTATTTTGGTAGCACTTCTGAGAGACAGGTTAGAGGGTGACACCATCCCATCTTTCTCAGATTGTACTAGAATCTTCTGCTTCTTCTCATCACTTCACTTCTTGAGATTCTGATATCAACATATGCTCCTTCCTGGTTTGGTTGCCTTTGGTAATTATTATTATTATTATTATTATTATTATTATTATTACTATTATTATTTACATATTGAGAGGAAAAAACTGTAATCATCCTTTCTCATGTCACGGTCTATTCTCTGAAATTCTGTTTCTGCATTTACTCAATGGAAAAGAAATTGATCTTGTTGGAGGGCATGTTTCAACAAGTCTCAGAGTTGGAGACAATGGAAGCATTTGTGATTACTGTAAAATGGTTCCTTGGTTACTAATTTACAGATACCACACAAATGGATGGCTAAAACTGAAGAATGAAGTATAGACTAGTCCAACAGTTCTGGGGTAATATATTGGCTTTTCTGGTCAAATTATGTGAATAGGATATACCCTGGGAAAAGACTCAACACCAAAGAATGCATCATGATCTACAACAAGTAAGCCTGAAATTGAAACACATTGGGGCCAGGATGAATGCCTGGGACATCAGAAAGGAGAGCCAAGAATGATGAAGGGACAGGCATTTTAAAGGATAGGTTGGGATGGAAGTCTTATGAGACCAAATAGGTTGTTCATTTCCCTCTGTAAGTACTAGAGGTTGGGCAAGCTCTAAAAAGTGAATGAGCCTGAACACACAACTATTAAGATGGTCGGTGCAATTGCTAACAGATTGGGAGGCATTGTATTGAAGTTTCAAATTCTAATGTGTCAGTTGGTCCGCAGAAGTTTAATAGGGCTGGCTGTGGTGGAATTTTTTCCAACTTCTGATTTTCTAACTCTCTCTCTCTCTCTCTCTCTCTCTATATATATATATATATATATCTTCTATAAATAAAGTTGCATAAAAATTATATATATAAATATTTTCTATATATCAAGTTCTAGTATATATATTTTCTATTATGTTATGAATATACATCCAACTTTAAATATATATGTGTATGTGTGCGTGTGTGTATAAATATTTGCTAGATGAGTGTTTATAAACAGCCTCAAATCCTTACTGGCAGAAGTGAGGTATAAATGAGCATGTATTATAATGTCTTATAATATTGTTTATAGTATATTTTTGGAAATCAAATCCTCTAACTTTGGGTTAGTATCAGTGCATTTGAGTATTAGTTAGATAGCTAGACATATCGCCACCGCTTCCAAGGGCCAATCATTTGGAACATACATTGTGTTGCTTCTGGTGATCTTTTTCAGAAGATGAAATTTGGACTCAACTTGGAAAAAGTTGTTAGTGAAATGTCATTTAATCTTGGTGGTGGGGCAATGAGGCAGAACGTTTTGCATGTTTGCAAAATAAGCTTCATTTTGATGCATTTGGCTTTACTGATTATATTAATTAACTTAACAGCAAGTGTGAAGATTATTTATGATGCATTAAAAATGATTGGTTCTTAATTGCTTCTCTGGTAGAACAAGGGACTTGAATTTCAGTGTAAGGTTTGTAAAATTTAGCTTGCTGGTATGCAAATTCAAATTTTAGAAATGGTCCTTTGAAAACAAGTGAAATCTCATGACGAGATATAATTATGCATACTATTTCTTTCAGAAAGCAGAATTGAAAGGTTTTATGAAAACAAGACCTTTATTTTTTTTTCTGTTTACGCTTATAAGGCATCTCTATTTTATTTCTTTTAAAACTGTATTTTAAGGTGTCCTTTTATTATTTAGTATACCAACTTAAATATACCAACTTATGTATTTTTATTATATATAATATCTAAGACCTATGCATCATGAGACATAAAGAAAAGTCACATGCTAAGTTTTGGTCTCTAAGATTTTTCTGGATTTAGAATATCCTCAGTTAATTCTTTTCAAAACTTTAATATTTTCCTTTGTTTTCAATTTAAATTTTATTCGAATGCCTTTGCAGTCTTTTTTCTCTTTCTGTACAAATCGAGGCCTGAACACGTTTTCATGAAACGTTTTTTTTTGCTTTGTTTTTATTTTCTGTTCGGGTATTCACATGCCATGGGCAACAGTGAATTTCAAGGTGGAACTTTATGTGGATTCTTCAAGTTCATTAACCCCACGGAACTTGCATTACTTGTTACCAACAGTCAATTTATCACACAGGCAAATGTATAAATCTCCAGCAAGGAAAAGCAAAGAGTGTATAATATTGCGTATGCGGCACATAAAATGTAGTTGACTGGTAAAGACCAGATTAATAATTTAGAGTAGCCTTTTAAACCGCACACATAATGTGTTTTGTTTTATTTTCTTCTGTTCTGAAGATTTTCCTTCTCTTGGTAGGAGGCAGGTGTGTAGTAGATCAAAAGTTCGTGGGAGCAGTGGAGTAATCGACATATCTTAACCAATATAGCTACTTCGGGCCGTAATTATAGCTCCACAGAACAGGTTCGCACGTACATTTTTTGGTCCTTAATGCATCTAAAATAGAGTCTGAGGCTGCCTAGTTTCTATGAATGCATGGGTAATGTCTGTTTGATAAGTGTCTTCTCACACCCTCAGGACTTTTATAAGCAATTTGCATTTCACAATGAGAGAAATCAGCTGGAGAGGGTTTATTGTTTTGTATAATAGAAAGGAGTGTGAAAATATCCCAGCTCTGCAGATGGTACTTCTCGTTAGCCTTGAACATATACATGTGCAAGGATTATTTTATCTTAACTAATACAGCCACCAAAATGGCTATTTTTAGAGGTGAATTCACAGTTTGGTTGGATTGCAATAATTAGTCAAATTTCTTTAAAGAGAGATGAAGTAGTTCCTTGAACTTTTGGCTGTAGAGTGACTTCATGATCCTGGGAAGGACATTTTTCCTTGCATATTTACCTTTTAAATGGAGGATTGTAATATGTCTATAATACAATCAGCCTGATTTTTAAATAACTCAAAAGGCAAATCAAGGAGTAGGGCTAGCACAGCTGTATGTGATCTTATTTGTGATAGCAATGCACAGAGGAAGGCATGGGCATATTGTGAGCCAAAGAAGCAGATAATAAAACACAAATGTCGAAGAAGAATCTCTGAAAGAAAAGCACATGCACTTAAAAATGCATATCATTGCATCACAAGATATTGTCAGGAAACTTCAAGATCCTCCCAATTCATAAACTTAAGTCCTATGTAACACTCCACCTTCGAGTCAAATATGGACTTTTAAACTTGGCACGGAGACAAATGATAAATGAAAAATGATTCCTACTGATTAGGAGTACTACTGCTTAATTTAAATAAGAACTCTTTTTACATTTTCATGGAGAAAAAATGACATATTTCAGTAGTTCTCAAACTTAGGGCTCCTTGTCCCTTTCACTCTTAATTTTTTTTTTTAGGTCTATTTATTTGAAGGGCACCTGGGTGGCTCAGTCATTGGGCATCTGCCTTCGTCTCAGGTCATGATCCCGGAGTCCCAGGATCGAGCCCCAGGATCGAGCCCTACATCAAGCTCCCTGCTCGACAGGGCAGGAGGCCTGCTTCTCCCTCTCTCATTCCCCCTGCTTGTGTTCCCTCTCTAGCTGTGTTTCCCTCTGTCAAATAAATAAATACAATCTTTTAAAAAAGATTTATTTATTTGAGAGAGAGAGAGAAGCAGACTCCCCATTGAGCAGGGAGCTCGATGTGGGGCTGGATCCCAGAACCCTGGGATTATGACTTAAGCCAGAGACAGATGCTTAACTGACTGAGCTACCCAGGCACCCTGAACTGTTAAAATTTATGAGGCTTCTAGAGGACTTTTGTTTGTGAGGAGTCTGTCTATTCCTATCCACCATATTAGAAATAAAAACTCATTATTACTTTTAAATGTTCATTAGATATTTTTAAAAAATCAGAAACCCATTACATGTAAACATACATAACATTTTTTAAGGGGAAAACAAAAAATAGCAAAAAGGGTAGCAGTGATTTCATTTTTGCAAATCGTTTTAACATCTGGCTTAATAAAAGACCAGTGGATTTCATATGTTTTTGAAATCCATCTATTGTGATGTTCTTTTGATTGAAGTATATGCAAAGAACAGCTAGATTTTATATTGACCTTTAGTTGAAAGAGGAACAGGTGTTTTAATAGCCCTTCTAGATAATTGTGGATATTCTTCTTTGATATTACACCAAAACTCGACAAATGATAGTTTGTCTTTTAAAACTTTTAAAAGATTAATTGAAAGTAGAATCTTAAATCCTATTAGTCAACACTATTATATTAAGGTTATTTGTTTTATCTTGTACTCTGTTTGGATGTTTTAGCCACACATTTTTATGTCATCATGCCTTGATCATTTGTAAAATGTTACCTTGCTAAATTATATAGGGATTCCAAATGTTGACATAATTTATCATATAATATTAAAAAAACAACCCTACATGCACACCAACATTACCACTGACATCAGAAATGCCATTATGTTTTGGGAAGCTACTACACTTCTAGAGGTGGAGACCAATATTCAAGGACTCTTAAATTTGCTTGAGAGCTCAAGTTTTTCTTTGTTAACACAATGGCCAATGGTTTTTTCTAAGGGATAAGTTCATTCAGTCCATTTTTGAGACACTTTCTACCAAAGAACCTAAAACGAAATAGCTTTACTTTATCTATTCAGTATTTATTTTAATTAAAATAGTGTTTCATTAAAAAAAAAAGATGTGACCAGTTAAGCTCACAACTCAAACACTAGTGCTCTGCCTGGTGACAACAATGTGAGATTTCTAAGAGGTGTTTTAAGCACAATTCCCATGTAGTAAACAGCATAGTTAAAAAGCAACATAAAGACCTGCACTCAATGCTCAAAATTTAATAAAATTGATCATTTTACTGCCTTATGAAGGACCTTGTTGAATGAAATTGATGTTTCTTTTTTTTTTTTTTTTTTAACCAGGGAGTGTGTGGTGGGGAAAGAAGTATAGTATAGTCCCATCTAGTGTTATTTGCCTTGATTCAAACATGAGTTCCAGCATTTTTATCTCTCTGTTTTCTGCTCCACCAGTGTCAATGTTAACACTGTAGAAATAATAAATGATATCTTAATATTAACATGAAAATGTTTTGAAATCATGGACCACCTGAAAGTGTCTCAGGGACCATCAGGAGTTCACAGACCACAGCTTGGAAATCACTGACATCTCCAACCATGTGGAATAAAATATTCCATTTGGATCTATTGGAAGAACATCTTCTTACTTCAAGCGTTCTAAATTTCATCACCTACTCAAGTTGAGTCTATGTCTTTGACCTCAAGCATTTATTATGTGTGGTTCACTCGGACAAGAAAGGACCTTCTAAAGGCAATGTAAATAGACCACTGAATACTTCCATACATAATCCAAAAATCTAAATAATAACATATTTGTTATTTTATGAATTAGGATTGAATCAGAAAGAGAGAAACCACCTTAGGCAACATGTAACTTAATGTAATGAATTGGTTTCATATCAGGAAATATTTGAGAGTTGAAAGAGAAACAAGGTAATACTTTAGTATGTCAGGAATGATGACTGTAGGGGCGCCTGGGGGGCTCAGTTGGTTGGGCGACTGCCTTCGGCTCAGGTCATGATCCCGGAGACCTGGGATCGAGTCCCACATCGGGCTCCCTGTTCCGCGGGAAGCCTGCTTCTCCCTCTCTCACTCCCCCTGCTTGTGTTCCCTCTCTGGCTGTGTTTCTCTCTGTCAAATAAATAAAATCTTTAAAAAAAAAAAAAAAAGAAATGATGACTGTAGAGCCAAAGGACTTAGGCAGTGACCAAGGAAGAAGGTGTTCAAAGCTCTGAAGGGTTTATGACTCTTCTGCTGCTGAAAACATCCTTTTTCTTCTCTCACTTTCTATTCTCCTTCTAGAGCTTCCTGTTGTCAAAAAGTAAGAGGCACTTTGTTTCAGGGAAGTCTGTAAAATGTCATATTTTCAGTCTATACTCTAGTATCACAAAGTGGAATAGAGAAAAGTAGCTTTGCAGCTGGAGGGCATAGAAAAATAACTACCAATTTCACCCTTTTGAATTCTCAGAATTCACACACACACACACACACTCACACACACGTGTGTGTGCATTGCCATGTAATAATAATGATTTTATACTTTGGTCTGTTTCCTCATTCAAAGTCACTTTCGACCTTCTCTCTCAGAAGCAGAGACTCAAAATCCTGATAATTACGGTACCCACCTCACGGAAAAAGTTACTGAACTCACGTCTGAGAAATGGTTCTTCTTTCTCCATTGCACTTTCAATGCCCTGCTTGAATAATTTGTGAACTAAATACAAATTTGGAGACAAAAGTCATATAAAATTAGTCGATCCATGTTAATATCCTATAAATACTATTAATATTTAGATAATATGTATTTTACATATATGTAAAATCATGCAGGGAAAAACCTTCTACAGTCTTTGCTGCTGCAATCGGCCATAAAGCTATATTTGGCATTTGCAGTATCATTTTTCCACTCCCCATTTCATGCTCAGTTTCTCTTCAGCGAACCCTGAATCTTTGTTGTTCTGAATTCCATCAGTTGCTGTAGTTACCAGTGGAGTTATTGCTGGAGACAAACATACTAAGAGGCACAACACAGAATTTCTTGGGGTCCAGACAATAACTTCCCCTCCTTGTTGCATTGCAACAACCTGATTTCTCCTTGATGGTCGGTAATCACTGAAGCTAGTAGAATCACATTCTTTGTTGCCTATTGATGCAGTGATGTGAGAAATCCACACTGGCCAGGAGTAACTTTCAAATTCCCATGCAATAGAATGATACATCTCTTAGTAGAAGCAGCTTACTTCTTTCGGGAATGGATACCTCAAAGCCAGCAAAATTCAAAACAAAATCTCTGTGAGTGGATTACTGAGGGCTAATAGAGAAATTATTTCCATTTCCACTTTGTGAGTTGGCAGCTTAGGTATCCAGGCTTTCAGAGAAACCACATCTTATATTGGTTTTTGCTCAAAAACTATACTGAAGCATATAAATGAGATCCCCCAAGCTTTCGGGATATTGTCTCCCAGCTGACACTGTAAACCTGAAATTTCAGGAGGTTACGCCACCATTTTATCAGGCCATCTGCTCCTGACTGATGGGGTACATAGGAAGATAAGTTAATTCTGTGCCCATAAGACCACTATAGCTATATTTGTTGTTGTTGACAAATGAGCTTCTTGCTCAGAAGCAATGCTAGGTGGAATGCTGTGATAGTTAATAAGGTATTCCCGGTGTGAAGGGTTGGCCCTTATCCAAAGAATTTGTAGTCTTTGCTGTTTGTGGGTGAGAGAGTAAAATGGATGTTATTTGTTGAACATCCAAGTGAGACAAAAATACTCCAGCCTCTGCGTCGATTTGGAAAGTTTCATCCATAAACTTCTTCCTAGACATCTTTATCACCAATCCTTCCAAGCCTTTGTCCCTTTAGTTATGCTGATGCCGGCGAGTCAATGTATACCAATATCCTTGGCCATTTTTCAGTCCAATTACAATGGACCACTAAAAGCATTGTTTAAAATTTTCTGCACTATGAAGATTTTTCTTCGCTTCTACTTTTTAGGGGCTTTCGTATTTGTGCCTGTAATGCAGTAGTCCACCCACTTTATCTGTGGTTTTGCTTTCCGTTTTTCAATTTCCCATGGTCAACCACTGTCTAGAGCAGATGATCTTCCTTCTGACAATACAACAGAAGGTCATCTCACTACATCTCATCACGTGGGCACTTCACCATCTCACATCAACACTAGTGGCTATATAGTTCTACAATATATTTTGAGAGGGAGAGAAAGGGAAAGAGACACAGACCATATTCACTTAGCTTTAATTATGGTATGTTAAATAATTTAAGTTCTCTTTTACTATTAGTTATTGTTGATAATGTTTTCCTGTGCCAAATTTATAAATTATACTTTATCATCTGTTTGTATGTATGGGAAAAGACAGTACATACAGGGTTCCATACTACCTGCAATTTTAGATATCCACTGGGAGTCTTGGAAATTAGTCTCTGTGGATGGGGCAGGGTTGGGGGGATCACAGTACTAAAAATACCTGAAGTTGTACCAATATATTATGCAGGAACATTTGTAATCAAGATCAAAATCTGTCTTCCTCCTCAGAAATGATGGGTGTCCACTGAGATCACAGGTATAGATTGAGACATCTCAATCTCAATTTGAGAGATTGATGTGTAGGTGATCCATGAGTCTCAGATACTTACATGTGACTGCAAGATACGCTCAAAGACGATCGATCCTATACCCTTCTTTTCTGATGATGGAGTAACTGTTATGAACACCCAACTTGTGAATTAGTGGATCCCATAACATCTACTTTTGACAGAAAGTTCGGCTATAGTCAGGTATCCTGAATAGGCTTTCAGACACTACCACAACCAGGAACAATATGTGGACTTCTCAAAAGATAAAGTTATCTGCCCAAGAAGACATGCCTTTTGCTTTTTGCTTATTTCTTCTTTTCTGTTTTGTTTTGTTTTAAAGAAACCTCTATGGGTCTGTGCTGTGATTCCTCTATTGTGGTCAATGAGATGCTCCCTATAACAGTTTTCTGTACCCATAGTTCAGATGAGCATTAACAGTTTTCAAGATCTGATCTGTATTTGCTTCAAATACATAGATTACTGGAGACTCTTTTTAGTCACAAGGATGAACTAACACATTCTAGAATAGGTGATGAAGTGCTTACTTTGTCCTTAAAAACCAGCCATGTTGTACATTACTCTAACCTTCATAGACTACTGGCCACTTCAAAGGTTTTTCTCTAAAAATGGGTTGCTTTATAGGTAACTTAATAAATGTGGTGTATTAGCGTGCTCACTCTGACCTACCTTGCCTCTACAATGCAGAGACCTACAATTTGGCATGAAGTACAGCAACTATTTTTCATGTAGAGGGGGCATTCCACCATACTGGAAATCACTAGGTATCTAGAAACTCCATCAGGGTGGCAGGCTTGCAGATTTTCACAAGACTCTCTCTCTGATTCTCTGGCATATACATGTCTTAATAAGTTCTTTAGAATACTTGCTTCCACCCACCCCATAGGCTCAATCAGCAATGTATCCATCAGTGAAGAAGGGCAGTGTGACATTTTGTGGGATGTGCTTACATTCAAGACCTCTGTGGACTGGGTCATGTCAGAGAGCATGGGACATGATATACTCTTGGGACAAGACAGGGAGGCTAGGCTGTTGTTCCTGATAGGTGAAAACAAACAGCATCTAGTGGTCCTTACAAATCAGCCTAGAAGGAAAAGAAAAGTGTGTCAGGTCCTAGGACACATGTTGACTTGCTCCATTAAATGATTTATATCTAGAGCAGTATTACCTCTCCAATTGCATTACCTTATAAAGTTTATGAAAAATCCATAGTTATTTTCTAAGATTCATTGTCTTTTGCACCAGCCCAATGGTGAAGTTAGGTAGAGATGAGGCAGGAATTTGCCTGCATTTTCCAAATCTTTGGTAATAATACTGATTCCTGCAGATCCCTTGGCAGTAAGACTTTTGCTGCACCATTCTGCTGATGAAAGGGATTCCAAGGGTTTTCTCTTGGTTATTCTTATTATAATAACCCTGCTGATCGACTCTTACCTGATCTGGTAGTTTATAGCACAGAACTCTAGGTTTCTTTCTATAAATGGTTGTGTGCATTTGAAAGCAAATAAATCAACACATAATCCTCTGGTCATTATTACATTAGTAACAGTAGATGCATCAGCTATTTAGTTCTACAAAGTACCTGCTTTGAAAAGTACTTCATTCCAAGCAACCAAAGGTGATAATTTAATTATCTTGATGTCACTGCTGCATAACATGGCTTACCAGATTCCAATTTCACTGGCAGTTGTTAGCTCAGGGCTGTGCTCCTGGTCAAAGATGTGACCGAATCAATCCTAGAATACCTCCTCTGAGAGTCCCAAGGACTGTGTTAGTCAGCATCTTGTTGGCAAAAGAGAAACTATACTACATTATTTCAACAAAGCTAATTTAAATTGGCTACATAAGTGTTGGAGTAGTGAGAGACAAAAAAAGAAAAGGAAGTAAGGAAGGGGAAGGAAGGAGGGAAGAGAGAAAATAAAAATGAAATCCAAATCACTGATAATACTACTATTCTGGCAAACAAACCTTTATTAACTTACCTCACATCAATATTACGATGATTAAAATAATATAAATAGGTAAAATGCTATCTACAAGTAAAATGATAGTATCATTTAATTAATAGGACTCTTTGAATTCTCATCATCAGTAGATTTTACTTCTACCTCAGACAAAATCATGCTTTATTAGAGTTCAGCTGGATTTATTTGATGGCCAGAAAATTATATTAACAATTTTTTGATATACAGTGTCAGATCCATTGTCCTGGGAACTCACAGGCCCTCCTGACCTTGCTGAGGGATCCCGGACAGAGAGCCTTATGGGAATCCCTGAGCTTATCCAACTGACTCAAGAAAATTCAGAAACTTTTTGAATCATCTTTCTTATAGGGGAAGGGGTAGGTCTCCCAAGGCATTGCCATCATCCTATCACTGCAAGTCAATCCTGTAGTGTTTTAAGGTTCACAAAACCCTTCATCATATATATTATCTACATTTCTGTACCCATAGTTCAGATGAGCATGAATAGTTTTCAAGATCTGATTTTATCCACAATGGTAGAAGAAGAAGGATGAAGAGGATCATGCTCAACATGAATTCTTCCTACTTAACAGGATATATTTCCATAAATGTGCACTCATGTGTAAAAGGACATGGATTAAAAAGTTATTTTTATTCCCAAAGCATTCTATTGAACAATCCAGAACTACATTACTGCCAAAGAGTCTGTCTTCTTTTTGTTCATTTGTTTCTGTAATGCTTTTCTGCATGGGAATCACTATTCTACCCCAACCCACTTGAATCTATTAATATCCATGAACATGGAGAAATGTTGTCATTTGCTTTTATGCTATGTAGTGGGCAAGCCAGAAAGGGCATCATCTTTTAAGGGTTCCAATGTGCCCACAATTTCCTTATCAAGATGGTGGCTGTCAGAAATGTTCCTCAGAGAAGCACGCTAAGATTCTCTCACCTTTCTCTAGATTTTTGTCACTTTCACTATATTCTCAATACTGTTGAAGGGAAGCTACATCTATATTTGAAGGAAGACGTGGAAAATGATCCAGATAAGAACTGGATGGGAACTGCTATACATCAGTTCATCCGATTCTGCAAGACTTTACTCGGTTTCATTTTTTCATTAAATGGAATAATCTTAAAAAATAGTAAGTATATTCAAACAGGGAGGTTATCCACAAAATCCTTACCATGTCATTTACCTTTACAAAATGCAAAATTCTCTGAGGTATATGAACCTCATTTTCTACATCTTGTATGTAAATATTTCTCTGTTAGCTCTGCCTTCCCCCATTCTTTTAGGGCAGTTCTTCTAGAAGCCTTCCATCTTGGAGTTAGTCCTTTCTGTTTTTTTCAGACTTACTAACTCTTCCATGGAAAATTCTCACAGATAAGTCTGTTGCACCTTCAGCCTACAGGAGTTCTGATTCCTTTCTTATTTTAGCTTATCAGATGTGGGCCCTTCTGGATTCTCATCCATTGGAATAGCTTAGAAACGTCTTAACAAATACAGCAATAGGACTTGCATTGCTTAAGAAAAAAAACAAAACAAAACAGAAACCTACAAAGGACTACACTCTTTCTTTTAACCCTAGTAATTAAAGGAAAAAGTCAGTCTACTATTTCTTGAACACACCAGACTCAAATCTTGCTTCAAGGATTTTAGACTTCGTGTCCTCAGGACCTAGCCATTTTTACACTTATTGTCTCACTCACCACTAACCAATGTCTCCCCATTCCTTTCACCTTCAAAGCACTTATCTTCTTCCAATATATGCATAATCTATTAATTAATTAGACAATTAATTGGTTTATTGTCCCTCCAATAGACTACATGAGCCACCTTCCCACTCTTTTTTTGTAAGTTTTGTTTTATGCTGCATTCCCCATACTTAAAACAGCATTGTGTCTTCTTCAATTTCTTTCATGAGTGTTCTGTAGTTCCTCGAGTACAGATCCTTGACTTCTTTGGTTAGGTTTATTCCTAAGTATCTTATAGCTTTTGGTGCTATAGTAAACGGAATCAATTCTCTGATTTCCCTTTCTATTTTTTCATTGTTAGTGTATAAGAATGCAACTGATTTCTGAGCATTGATTTTTGTATCCTGCCACATTACCAAATTGTTGTATGAGATCTAGTAGTTTGGGGGTAGAGTCTTTTGAGTTCTCCACCTAGAGTATCATGTCATCTGCAAAGACAGAGAGTTTGACTTCCTCTTTGCCAAGCTGGATACCTTTTATTTCTTTCTGATATCTGATTGCTGTTGCTAGGACTTCTAACACTATGTTGAACAGTGGTGGTGAGAGTGGGCATCCTTGCCTTGTTCCTGATCTCAGAGGAAAGGCTGTCAGTTTTTCCCCATTGAGGATGATTTTCGCTGTGGGTTTTTCGTAGATAGATTTTATGAGGTTGAGAAATGTTCCCTCTATCCCTATACTTTGAAGAGTTTTGATCAGGAACGGGTGTTGTATTTTGTCAAATGCCTTTTCTGCATCAATTGAGAGTACCATGTGGTTTTTCTCTCTTCTCTTATTGATTTGTTTTATCACATTGATTGTTTTGCGAGTGTTGAACCACCCTTGCATCCCTGGGATAAAACCCACCTGGTCATGGTGGATAATCTTTTTAATGTATTGTTGGATCCTGTTAGCAAGGATCTTGTTGAGAATCTTGGCATCTGTATTCATCAGCGATATTGGTCTGATATACAAATGGCTAACAGACACATGAAAAAATGTTCAGCGTCACCAGCTATCAGGGAAATTCAAATCAAAACCACACTGAGATACCACCATACACCAGTCAGAATGGCCAAAATTAACAAGACAGAAAACAACAAGTGTTGGAGAGGCTGCGGAGAAAGGGGAACCCTCTTACACTGTTAGTGGGAATGTAAACTGGTGCAGCCGCTTTGGAAAACAGTGTGGAGATTTCTTAAAAAATTAAAGATAGAGCTACCCTATGACCCTGAAATTGCACTACTGGGTATTTACCCCAAAGATACAGATGTAGTGAAAAGAAGGGCCATATGTACACCAATGTTCATCGCAGCAATGGCCACAATCGCCAAACTGTGGAAAGAGCCAAGGTGTCCATCAACAGATGAATGGATAAAGAAGATGTGGTACATATATACAATGGAATACTATGCCTCCGTCAGAAAGGATGAATATCCAACTTTTGTAGCAACATGGACTAGACTGGAAGAGATTATGCTGAGCGAAATAAGCCAAGAAGAGAAAGTCAAGTATCACATGGTTTCACTTACTTGCGGTGCATGAGGGGTAACCTGGAGGACAGTGGGAGAAGGAAAGTAAATGGGAAGTAGGGTAATCTAGGGAGGGAAGTGAAACAACAGAGACTTTGGACACAGAAACAAACTGAGGGACTTGGAGGGAGGGGGGTGGAGGGATGGGAGAGCCTGGTGGTGGGTACTGGGGACACCTAAAGCGTGGAGCATTGGGTGTGGGGAATGGGGAATGAATCTTGGAACACTGGAAAAAAAATTTAAGTAACAATAAAAAAATTTAAAAAACAAACAAAACAAAACAAAACAAAACAAAACAAAACAAGAAAAACAGCATTGAAGTCAACCCAGCAATGTTGACCCATGAACAAGGAGTGTGAAGTGATGCATAGCTGGTACTTTCTTCTTACCTGGCATTACTCAGCAGCTCTATACTTACCACCTCATCTAGTCTCCCTTATACCTATCTCAGGTAACATAGAAAGGATTAGACATTTCTAATTTGCCCCAGATCCTTCAGAGAGATGTTGGTAGCATTCTAGCACTACCTCCATTAAAAACCAATGGCACCCAGATGCCTGGGTGGTTTAGGCAGTTGAGTTTCTCACTCTCGATTTTTGGTTCAGGTCATGATCTCAGGTTTGTGAGATCAAGCCTCATGTCAGGCTCCATGCTCAGCAGGGAGTTTGCTTGAGATTCCTTCTCTCCTTCTCCCCCTGTCCCCCCTGCCACCATGCTCTCTCTCTTTCAAATAAGTTTAAAAAATCTTTAAAAAATGACATCTTGCATAAAGGCCTATTAATGATTGTTTTATACAAAGACTGTAGAGCTGTGTGGAGGAAAAGCAGATATATACAAGCGAGCATAGTCTCCTCTTTAAAGGAGTGTGGAAACTGGTCTACAGGCACAAAGAATGGACTGGGATCCAGATGTGGCCATCATTTCTCCTAACTTTCATTAAATCCGATGAAGTGGAAATGGAATGTAAAGGCAACATAGTTATTGAGCACATTTGGCCTGAAGTTCTAATTCATTATCCATCCAATACTGATTTACCTTAATGCCATATATTAAATGCATTTTAATAGTTTTTTTTAACTTGCTTGTCCTTTTTGTTTTTTACTTTGTTTTATTTAAAATATTTTATTTATTTATTTGAGAGAGAGAGAGAGAGCAAGCATGAGAGGGGAGAAGGTCAGAGGGAGAAGCAGACTCCCCACAGAGCTGGGAGCCAGATGCAGGACTCCATCCCCAGACTCCAGGATCATGAACTGAGCTAAAGGCAGTGGCTTAACCAACTAAGCCACCCAGGCACTCCTTGTCTTTTATTTTAAAAATATCTTTATCCTTCTTTCCTTCCTTTCTCCCTCCCTCCCTTCCTTG
>PITA01028054.1:0-19973 GCA_004023965.1 Spilogale gracilis
GGGGGGGGCACCTGGGTGGCTCAGTGGGTTGGGCCTCTGCCTTCGGCTCAGGTCATGATCTCAGGGTCCTGGGATCAAGGCGCTCAGCGGGGAGCCTGCTCCCTCCTCTCTCTCTCTGCCTGCCTCCTCCTCTCTCTCTCTGCCTGCCTCTGCCTACTTGTGATCTCTCTCTCTCTGCCAAATAAATAAATAAAATCTTAAAAAAAAAAAAACAAGTGGGATCTGTATTTCAAACTTAGAAATAACAAATTTAGGCATTTGCAAAAATCCTGTTCTATTCAACTCCATTTTTAGATATTGCCTATTCACAAAGCATACATCATTGATCCATAATGTGATTTAATTAAATTTTCCCTGCTACAAGCAAATACAGATCCATAAACTTTATTTATTGTTTTTAGAGATTTTATTTGAGAGAGAACACGAGCCAGGAGGAGGGAGGGAGGGAGGGAGGGAGGGAGAGAGGGAGAGAGAGAGAGAGAGAGAGAGAGAGAGAGAGAGAGAGAGAGAAAAGCAGACTCCCTGCTGAGTGGGAAGCCCATCACGGGCCTTGATCCCAGGACCCAGAGGGCATGACCTGAGCCGAAGGCAGACACTTAACTGACTGATCCACCCAGGGGCCCCCAGAACCCTAAACTTTAATATGAAATTCTTAATATCACATATGCCTTGGGGTTCAGAACCGTGTGGATTTAAGAAAGGTAAGGCTGTGTATGTATCATGTGTTGTGTAACATCCCTATAGCAGAGTCCAAGACCGCACCTTATAATCGTACACATTAATATCTACAGTAAAGCATGAGTAATCACCCAGAGAGAGGATAAGCAAAGACTGTAAATGGCTTCTTGTCAGTTCAGGCCAGCTTTTCCCACCAAACACATTTGACACCAACTTTATGAAAGAATTCTGTTCATATTTATAAGAGCTTTTTGAATCTCAGGATTTCAGATAAGGGATTATGGGCCTTTATTATACTTCTTGGCACATGACACTAAAAAGGATAGTCTATTGTCTAATGAGGTAGAGAAGCAAATAAAAAAGATAACTGCTCCAGGGCGCTTGGGTGGCTCAGTGGGTTAAAGCCTCTGCTTTCGGCTCACTCAGGTCATGATCTCAGGGTCCTGGGATCGAGGCCCACATCGGGCTATCTGCTCAACAGGGAGCTTGCTTCCTCCTCTCTCTCTCTGTCAAATAAATAAATAAAGTCTTACAAAAAGAAAGAAAGAAAAGAAAAGGTACTTGACAAAATCTAACACCTGGAAATACTTTGGTATTAGAGTGGGTTTAATGATCCAGGAAAAGCATACAGCATGAGACCATAGCCTGGTGTGGGAATTTTGCAGAGCAACTGTTTTTCAGAGACAGAGTAAGGACAACTTAGAAATGAGACCAAGGAGAAGAGGTCGAAAGAAAAGAAGAGAGGAATCCAAGAAGGAGAGGAAGCAGTTACATAAGGTTTAGAACTGTTCTTAGCTTTATCCCAGGAAAGGGAGCAGAAACCAAACTGGCATGGGTTGAGGAATGGGAAAATAAGAAAATAGAGATAACACTGGGTTTAGGCATGGTTTTCAAGTAGCTTAGCTGTGTTAGAAAGTGGAGAGGCAGTGTATAAAATAATTCTTATTTCTGAGTTTTCATCATCCTCCCTTATGATGATTATAGTCTAGGCTAGTACCCCAGACTCTTGGGCCATAGAAAGCATTTATTTTCTTTATACCTGGTTTAACTGGAATGTCATGGTCTTTGGCCGTTTTAAAACTTAAATCCAATTATACCACAGAGATTTTCTGTTCTGGTTAAATCATCCTCTGAATGCTAAGGAAGAGTGGTCTTCTGGTTATAAAATGATAGAAAAATATTTTAGATAACTGCTTTATTTTGAAGCCCTTACCATCCTAATTCTTTTCTCTTTTGTAATTCTTCTTCCCCTCTTCCCTCTTCCTTCATCATAGGTGTGGCAGAGAAGACACAGCTTCTGAAATTGAATGTACCTGCTACCTTTATGCTTGTGTCTTTAGATGAAGGTCCAGGTCCTCCAATCAAATATCAGTATGCTGAATTAGGCAAATTGTACTCAGTTGTGTCACAGCTGATCCGCTGTTGCAATGTCTCTTCAAGAATGCAGTCTTCAATCAATGGTAAAGTCAAATGCTCCATCCTTTACATTGGTTTTAAAATACTGCTAGCCATATGTAGTAACCAGTTAAAAGTAATCTAAAGATGTTTAAATATAAAACCAGGAGTCTGAATAATACTTTGGTTTCTACACCTTTTTTACATGTTTAAAGGGGATTTTTTTCTGTTTACTTGCTCCTGAGGTTGATACTTTATGAAGTTGTTTAAGAATTAACTTTTCATGTAGGTTAAATGCCAGTGTTGGCATTTGAAGTTTGCATTTTATCATCTTGGTCTATCTGGTCATTGTAATGCCTAATACTGCTTTCTTCATGGTACTTAGGAATATTGATTTAAAATCTTATTTTTCTAAAATACAAAATTCATAAGCTGTTTTCTATGGTGAAAGCTATAGTATTTTATTGTGGAGAAGCCTATTAGTTTTTCATTGATGACAAATCTCTATTCTAGGTAATCCTCCTCTTCCCAATCCTTTTGGTGATCCTAATTTATCACAACCTATAATGCCAATTCAGCAGAATGTGGCAGACATTTTATTTGTGAGAACAAGTTATGTGAAGAAAATCATTGAGGACTGCAGTAACTCAGAGGAAACTGTCAAATTGCTTCGTTTTTGCTGCTGGGAGAATCCTCAGTTCTCATCTACTGTCCTCAGTGAACTTCTCTGGCAGGTTAAAAGGACAATAAACATATGTCTCTCTAATTTGATTTGTTATTCCCTTAAATAAGTTATTTTATTTAAATAAGTGTCTTTTCCTGTTTTTAGGTTGCATATTCGTACACTTACGAACTCCGGCCCTATTTGGATCTGCTTTTGCAAATCTTACTGATTGAGGACTCCTGGCAGACTCACAGGTAGATCCTCTTTTTTTTTTTTTAAAGATTTTATTTATTTACTTGACAGAGAGAAACACAGCGAGAGAGAGGGAACACAAGCAGGGGGAGTGAGAGAGGGAGCAGGCTTCCCGCCGAGCAGGAAGCCCGATGTGGGGCTCGATCCCAGGTCTCCAGGAACATGACCTGAGCCAAAGGCAGTTGCTTAACCAACTGAGCCATCCAGGCGCCCCTAGATCCTCTTTTTTACGTGCCCAACTTTTAAACTAACTGATATTGCTAGCCCCCCACTTTTTTCTCTTTTTCTTTTTTCCTACTGACCTCTCAGAGATCTAATAAAGGTTTTACCCTTAAAAGCTTAAGAATTAGTATAAAGTTCCCCCTTCCCTCACTTGATTTCACTTTTTATTCTTTGGTTGTTTATGTTGCATACTTACTCCTAGTTTTCAATTTGTTTTTTTTTAATTAAGGAAAACATGGGCTTTTGGTAAATATCTTAATTTCATTCGTGATGTGCTAGGGTTGTTTTAGGATTAGATTACATTCGTTTTAGGATGAGTCATATGAGGTCACATTTGGTTATCTAAAAATAGTCCTTAGGTAAGTAAGTACAGTCAGTTCCCATTATTCATGGGAGCTATAATACTGTAAAGTCTCTGAACACTGAAGGAGGGAATGCGAAGCCATTGCTCCCAGGGGAATACAGGGTTAGGTTCCTGCAGCCCTTTGGTTACATTTTTGTCAACCAATCTATACATAACCTTTTTCTAAATGTGTGTTTCTTTTTAAAGACACCTTATTTAATGTACATTGGTGACTCTTTAACAGTGAATTTACAATAACTTTTGTCTGAATAAAGCTTCTTCAATGCAATATTTCCTCCGCAAAGCCTTTTGGGGCTAGGTAGCACTTCATTACACATTTGGGAGCCAATTTAAACCATGAAATCAACAAAAAATACAAACACGTAGGAAGGGCTTCACTAAATAGCAAAAAGGACATTCCTTTTACAGTATGAGCTGAAAGAAGGCTAAGTGTCACTTTGTTCCACTTCAGCTGGGAACATACATGTTCAGTCCAAATTTTTTTTCTGCTCAGCACATGACCAAAAAAGCACCATGCTGGTTTTTGGGGTTTTTTTGGGGTTTTTTTTGTTTTTTTTTTTTGCTATTACAAATAAAGTTTAGCAAGTATGCAAAAGCACAAATATGGAATCTATGAATAATGAATAACTTCAGTTTTTCAGTATATGAGAATTGGAGTGCAATTTTTTTTTCCACTGCAGTTATCCAGCATAACTATCCTACTCAGGCTTCCTCCAGAATTCCTCCATCTTGTTTTTTGCCATAAAGTTTAATATATTTATCTTCAATCCCATGCATTCTAGATGATGGTAAAATACAGAATTAGTTGACAACTCTGCCAGATTTTATAACTTCCTCCCCATGTGGATGATAATATAATAGATTTTCAGAAACAATTCAAAACTTATATATATGTTGTCTGTCAATATAACAATTAAAACAGCAACGAAAAGTTTGTAGAGACAAAATGCTTAAAATTTAAAAAAAGTTTTTTAAAGATTTTATTTATTTATTTGACAGAGGGAACACAGCAGGGGGAGTAAGAGAGGAAGAAGCAGGCCTCCCGCTGAGTAGGGACATGCGTGCCCCCCCCCGCCCCCGCAGGGTCAATCCCAGAACTCCGGGATCAGGACCTGAGCCACCCAAGCACCCCAAAACTTGTAATTTTGATTGCAAATGTCAGAATTCATGACTTAATATTTCCAGATTATCTCCAAAGTTGTCATAGATTTAAGTTGTATTAATGTTTTAAAAATAGCATCAGGCCAGAAATCAATTTTCATGAGACAAAAAATTTAGTAGTTTCAAAACTACAACCATGTATTTTGAGCAATGTCCAGTACCCTCCTCAATATGATTATCGGATTTGAAACTTTTCTTAAGAGTTGTTTTTCGGGGGGTGCCTGGGTGGCTAAGTTGTTAAGTGTCTGCCTTCATTCACCTCTGTCATGATCCCAGAGTCCTGGGATGGAGCCCTGCATCGGGCTCCCTACTCAGCCAGGGAGTCCGCTTCTTCCTCTCCCTCTGCTTGTGTTCCCTCTCTTGCGCTCGCTCTCTCTCTCTCTCTCTCTCTCTCTGTCGAATTAACAAAATCTTCAACAAAAAAAAAAGGTTGTTCTTAGGGACGCCTAGGTTGCACAGTTGCTTAAATGTCTGATTCTTCATTCTGGCTCAGGTCATGATCTCAGGGTTGTGAGATAGAGCCCTGCATCAGGTCTGTGCTGGGCATGGAGCCTGCTTAAGATTTGTTCTCTCCCTCTCCCTTTGCCCTTCCCTCCCCCTAAAAAAGAAAAGTTGTTTTTAATGGGGTCTAACTTCTACTCTTTTCACTTAAAAAATATTGTAAGGACTTACAGCATTAAACCAGTTGGTTACATTGTAGCTCTCTGGATCGATTATACCAAGCTATAATGGTAAAGGCACATGTGCTGGATTAAATATGGGCAATTGACTTTTTTTGTAATGGGATTAGTAAGGTATTGTCACTATGAATCACTGGCCCAAGCTTGAAAATAACTTTCTCATAGTGGGCTTTTTGCTTCATTCTGTAAGCAGTGTTTGAATGTTTATGGAGTATCTACCATGTGCCTGGCACTAGCAGGCAAAGATGATGCAATAGATAAAAATGGTCATTTGAAAGCAGTTAAAATTAATGGGAAGAAAATGTGATATGGCGGAAAGAATGGCTTAACACTTCATTATCACTTGACAAAACTGGAGGCAAAAACAATATACACAGAAGTGTTTCCAGTTGATTGGTCTGAAATTAGTAAACCTTACAAAATTGCTGGAGTCGTGATTTCCAAACAGAAGATTTTATGAATGCATATAATGCAAAAAAAAAATTGCATTTTGATTTGTAAGTAAAATTTATGATATAAGGCTTTTTGGTTTGTTTTCTAATTACAGACTACACAGGTAATGCTTCCTTGTGGAGATAAAACACAAAATTCATTTTAATCACTTTATACATACAGTTCAGTGGCTTTTAGTATACTCACAATGTACAACCATTACCACTATTTTAATTCCAGAACATTTTCATCACTACGAAAGGAAACCCCTACCCAATTAAGCAGTCACTCCTTATTATCTCCCGTCCCCCAGCAACCACTATGCTGCTCTCTAGATTTGCCTGACTGTAGGCAAAATGTCCAGGATTTGCCTGGGCCCTTCAGATACATGGAATCGTACTCCTTTTGTGTTAGGCATTTGGGTTTTTCCTGCCTTTTGGCTGTTGTGAATAATGTTGCTGTGAACATTCGTGTGCATGTCTTTTGTTTTTAAACATCTGTTTTCAGTTCTTTTGGATATACCTCAGTAGAATTTACAGACAGGTAAATTTTTTATTTTTTTGTAGTTAAATTATAAACTATTCATAATTTACCATTTTATCCATTTTAAGTGTACAATTCAGTGGCATTAAGTATATTCATAATACTGTGTTACTGTCACCACCTTCCATTTCCAGAATTTTTTCATTATCCCAAACTGAAACACTGTACCCATTAGACCATAACTCCCCATTCCTCTGCTCCTGGTATTTTTGCCTATTCTAAGTACCTTGTATAGGTAGAATCATACAATATTTGTCCTCTTGTATCTGGCTTATTTTACTTAATGCCTTTTAAGACTCATACATTTTGTAGAGGCTCCTGGGTGCTTCAGTCCGTTAAGTATCCATTTCTGCTTAGGTCATGATCTCTCAGGGTTGTGAGATGCAGCTCCATGTTGGGCTCTGTGCTCAGCAGGGAGTCTGCTGGAGATTCTCTCCCTCTCCCTTTGCTCCCCTCCCCCTGCTTGCTCGGTCCATACACGTTGTAGCATGTGTCTCGATTTCATTCCTTTTTAAGGCTGAATAATATTGCACTGTGTATATACCACATTTTGTTTACTGGCAGGTGATGCTTTTAACATAAGGGAAAACAGGTGCAGTTTGCCCCTACAGTCCTTTTTTAAAATTGCTTTTTGAGGAGAACAAAAAACCATGGATTATATATTATTCTGTTAGGCTTGGCAAGAACTGAAATGAAATCATCAGTCATTGGCAAATCAACCAAATGGTAGTAATGGTAAAAATCGCTTTGCCATAAAACTCATTAGAATTAAGGTTTTTTTGTACTTCCAAATTATATCACCGTTTCACAATCACTGATTACTTGGAGAATTGCAGCTTTATAAAAGGAACTCACTTGAAGCAAACTCAATTTACAGTAGTCATAAACTTATTTGTTGACTCCAAGTCTGTATTTTTCTTGGTATCCTAAAATCACTTCTGGTAATGTCTTTGAATTACATATATAGCAAAATCATTTTGGATTAGTAACAAGTTGGTAAGAGCACAGATTGCTAGGTGGTTGTGTGACCTTGGGCAAGCTGTTTAACCTGTGTGCCCCTCTTTTGTGCTCAGAGGCTCAATAACAGTACCTGCTGTCCAGCAGTAGATGAAATGACTACGTTAAAGATCTTTATTGAGTGACACATAGTAGGCACTCAGTAAATGTTGGCTTCTATTTGATTTTACAAGTTTTTCTTTTCTATTGGGTTCTTTTTCAGAATTCATAATGCACTTAAAGGAATTCCAGATGATCGAGATGGGCTGTTTGACACAATCCAGCGCTCTAAGAATCACTATCAAAAAAGGGCATACCAGTGTATAAAATGTATGGTGGCTCTTTTTAGCAATTGTCCTGTTGCTTACCAGATTCTGCAGGTGAGGGTTTTTTCTTACAGTTTCATAAAAATCTGAATCAGAATTAGGGATTCCATTTTAAGGACAAAAATAACTTTAACAACTCCAGATTCTCGTTAACTTTAAGAAGTATTCCAAAATCTTCTCCATACATGGTTTTATTTTCTTTTGAAGGGCAACGGAGATCTTAAAAGAAAGTGGACCTGGGCAGTGGAATGGCTTGGAGATGAACTTGAAAGACGACCATACACTGGCAACCCTCAGTACACTTATAACAACTGGTCTCCTCCAGTGCAGAGCAATGAAACATCAAATGGTTATTTCTTGGAGAGATCACATAGTGCTAGGATGACACTTGCAAAAGCTTGTGAACTCTGTCCAGAGGAGGTAAAAAAAAAAAGAAAGAAAGAAATGGAAGAAAGCAGTTTGTTACTTTATTGGCCAGTGTTTATTAATGATTATGTCAAAGAAATTTTATCTAGGTTTGGTTTGCTTTAGTGTTTACTATATGTAATCTTAAGTTAATGAGGAAGCCTTCTTTTATAGAGAAATTCCTGAAATTGCCTGACATGTAGTCTTTCTGAAGAGAACCCAAATCAGGTTTTTAAATCTGTTTATCTTCAGTAGAAGGAAACCTGAGTCCGTTTTTTTAGGTTTTTAAATTTTTATTTCAGATACAAAAAACTTCAGTATGAATTTGCCTACATAATTCTTTGTCTTTAAATATTTAAAATTAGGAGCCAGATGACCAAGATGCCCCAGATGAGCATGAGTCACCTCCACCTGAAGATGCTCCATTATACCCCCATTCACCTGGCTCTCAGTATCAACAGGTAAATAGGGGTTGGTTTGTGTTTTTATCCCCTAGAACCAATTTTTATGCTTTATTTATAGGATGGCTGAATTTTTTGTTGTGACTGTGAAGTAATAAAGGGATTATCTGGACTACTTTTAGAGTGTGAACAAAAGGGGAATAGTTGGGGCAGGGTCACTGTGTATGGTGTTTGAACTTACCTGGGGTGTCTTCCTGGTCACATAGGTGCCTGTTTTTGTACTCAGACTCCATAAAACTATGTGGCAATTGATTTCAACATAAAATGATAATATTTACTACAAAGGATTAGGGCATTTCCTGTTATGCTGATTCTGCAAATCAATTCCAAAGATACTCTAGATGTGACAGTGAAAGAAATTGCTCTTGGTTACATAGCCTAACCAAGACTCAGTGACACTCAAGATTGTTGAAAAATATCAAGGATTTGATAGATTTCCTTAAAATTTCCTGTGTGATCAAAAATTGAGAAAATTTAGATAAAGAAACTTTCTAAATATGAACTTTTCCTTTCTAAAACCTAGAGGTGACTAATTCAGATCTTTTGAGGCAATGGTGCTCAAACTCAACAAGCATCACAATTCCCTGGTGGGCTTGTTCTAACACAGATTGCTGGGCCCCACCCCAAGTTTCTAATTCATTTAGGTCTGGGGTGGAACCAGAAAATTTACATTTCTTTTTTTAAGATTTTATTTATTTGACAGTGAGAAACACAGCGAGAGAGGGAACACAAGCAGGGGGAGTGAGAGAGGGAGAAGCAGGCTTCCTGCCGAGCAGGGAGCCCGATGTGAGGCTCGATCCCGGGTCTGTGGGATCATGACCTGAGCCGAAGACAGTTGCCCAACCAACTGAGCCACCCAGGCGCCCCAGAAAATTTACATTTCTGATACGTTCCCGGGTGACTGCTGCTGCTGCTGCTACTCTGGAAGCCCTGCTTTCAGAACCATTATTTACAGCATTCTCACCCGGCTGGCTCAGTTGGTTAAGGGTCTCACGTCTTGATCTCAGGATTGTGAGTTCAAGCCCCATAGTGGGCTCCAGGTTGGGTACAGAGCCTACTTAAAAAGGGGGAGGGATGGAAATAAAGGCATACTCAATAATTAGAAAATCCACATTCAGCATACTTATTTTCATAATACAGATTATAGAAAGGCCTAAAATCTTGACTGGTGGGAATGTACAGAAAAATGAGGGTTCACAGGTTTAAAAGGTTAAGAAATCAAATTCACAAGGAAGAAAGTTACTTTCCTCTGCCCTGAGAAAGCTCACGTATTAATGATGCCTGGCTCCTCCATGTTTAACACTGTATTGTTTCCATTAACACCATTCTCTGTTAAGGGTTCTTGCTAATGCAGAGCTGTTGTCAGATTTGTCATCATCATATAGAAGCTTCCAGTGCTTGGAAGAGTCAGAATAGATGTGTTCTAGCTCACAAATAATTTTGTGAGTGTTTCTGACAATAAACAGTAACAGGCTGTAATCCCTTATTTGTCCGACTTAGGTCTAAATAATTTGGGGCACTAAAAATCACTTCAGCTAAAGATTTACACAGAGCTGCGCTGGTTTTGTTTGGGATTTGGGGGTTTACGTTTAGGCTAGTTTTGTTTTGTTTTGTTTTAGATTTTACTTATTTGTCAGAGTGAGAGCACAAGCAGGGGGAGCAGTAGAGGAAAAGGGAGAAGCAGACTTCCTGCTGAGCAGGGAGCCTGATGTGTGGCTGAATCCCAGGAGCCTGAGATCATGATATGAGTTGAAGGCAGACACTTAACCAACTGAGCCACCCAAGCACCCCTAGCTTTTCTCTTGAAACATTTTTTGTTTGTTTGTTTTCTTTCTCAGCATTAGTCCAAGAATATTTACACTTTGTAAGTCCTGGGAATAAAAGAAATGTCTACGTGTCCACAGATTTCAGCCCAGGATTTTAAAGTTTACTATATGAAAAATTTTAACATCAAGCTCTTCTCCCTTCCCAGAATAACCATGTGCATGGACAGCCATACACAGGCCCAGCAGCACATCACATGAACAACCCTCAGAGAACTGGCCAACGAGCACAAGAAAATTATGAAGGCAGTGAAGAAGTATCCCCACCTCAGACGAAGGATCAGTGAAATGCACATAATTAACTGGTTCCATCAAGACTGTGCACCCAGGCCTTACAGTCCAACCTTTTTCTGTGTCTGGCTAATAATTTAAAACTAGAAAAACTATTCCTAATCAACATGGAGTGGAGAGTTTATTCACTGTCTTATCTGCAGAAATTTGCTGTCAATATATAACCCGCCTGCAGTGGAAAGTGTATAGTGTTTTGTAATAAATGGCCTGATGCTAATGTGTAAATGGCAAAGGTGTATATAGTATATTAATGTTTGACTGTTAATTCTTAAGCAAGAAACTTTTCTTGAGGAGACTCACAGATCTACAAAAACTACAAAAGTTAATGTTCTTGTTCTACCCACTGCACTCTGCAACCAGTGTTGCCTGCCTCATGGCAGTTGGATCTACTCCTTTACAAAAACAAAAAAAATAAACCAACAGCAACAAAACAGCCCATCCATATCAACCACACCAATAGTTTCATGTTAATTCTTTGCCACGGGAGTCAGTTTTACTTTGAGCAATGATGTAAGGCTGGTAACCTTTAAATTATTTGGTTGATGTGGAAAATTGGTGATGTAACATTGTTTCTAGATCTTTTTCATTGCCTTTTTTAATTCTGATATTAGGTTAATCACTTTGAAGCTATAGTTATGCTGTAACATTTAGCATGGCTTCACACCAGGTTAGTGTAGCCAATGAGGAAAAAATACCCTAATGACAGCAGTTGTCCCAGTGTGACAACTGTATTGCTCAGAGCTTTTCCTTCTTACACCTAGAATATAAATACAAAACGAGGGGAGAAATGTGAGAAACAGGCGGTTTTCAGTTACACATACGTTGCTTATGTCTAATGTTTGACAGTTTAATCTCTGGGTGGGATAAAGAAATTTAAATATCAGTAATGGGAATTTTTAAAGATTTAAAACAAATATGCAAAAATTTGCTATGCCAGGATGCTTGGAGCATAATAGAAGACTGTATTTGGTGTGCTTGTTTTCTTTCTTTGGTAGAGCTTATTAGGTGAATCTTAATGAAACTTTCCTTCCACTGGACCCCAGTGAAGTGGAAGTCACCAGAATCCCACAGTACTTGGAGCACCACTGCACCAAGGTGTCTGGCTGAGTTTCTGCTCAGACATAGTTTTACTTGAAAGCAAGAATTGTCCTAGCTCCTTTTCCATTATTCCAAAACTTTGAATGTTCAAAGCAGGGTCTTGATTAGAAAGGAAACTACTGGTTAGTTAATCTAATTGAGGTACCATAATTTCAGCATAAACATTTAATTAAAGATAAGGAACTCATCAGTTAATACTGTATTTAAAAGAGAATTGGTAACTTGAATGTGTATAATTTTTGGAACCTGTCTAAAAACCAAATACCCCTGCAAACACATACAGTCCACCCTATTCTATTTAAATATTTTGCTGTTTTGTTTTATAGAAATTATTTTGCTGAATTCACAAATAGAATTTGATTTACGAAGAACTTTTTGTCCTGTGGTGTGTTTTTGTTTTTGTTTTTGGGTTGGTTTTTTATTTTTTGGTTGGTTTGTTTCCCCCCCTTTTTTTGATTACTTTTTTTGTCCATTTTTGTTTTCATTTTTTTCAAGGACTGCATAATACAATTAATTCTGTGCATAGCATGCTTAGGCATGACACTGAATTCAGGAGTTCAGTCACATCTGAGTTTTTGTGCACAGAAAGATCTGACCCTTGGCCCTTGACTAAAGATTTAGAGAAAACAGGATGTTGACACTGTAAAAGTTTCCTAACATAATCAATCTTGTACTTTTTGTATGTTTTTTATATACATGTATATTTAATGAGCACAAGCTTGGTTGTATTTTTTACAATTTAGTTAATAGGAAAATGTTTTGTCAAAAAGGCTATAGTTGGAACTGAACAAAGCAGAAACAAAATTGAGAATTGCTTTATTTTGTGATTAAAAGGGGCAGGTATTTAAGATCAAGCTTTGGGTATCTTATTTGCAGTACTCTATAGTCCATCTGTGCTTCAGGGTTTCTGTAATATTAGGAAATTTTGACACCGGACAGATCCTGTTTTTACCTTAAGTATATTACATCTGAGTTTAAGTTGGAGCAGAAGTCCTATACACTGCAATTCCAGTTAGTAGTTTTAATTTAAAAGTTCCTCAGTTCCAGGCTTCCTTAGCAATGAGCAAAATAGGTTAACTATTTGGACAATTTGCTATCCCTAAATATACCTTCTCACCAGATGAGAGGCAGTTTTTTTATTTCCCCATTCCTTAAAAAGTATATGATGGACTTAATTTAAAAACTTTAATGACTTCCTTGACACGGAAAACTTGACATTTGAAAAGGCTGTGAATTTTTCTCCTTGGAGGGAGATCCTATCTTAGTTGCTTTGAATTGACAACCCCCCTTGTGCCAGGCGAGGGCTTGTGAATCTTCCTCCCCTCCATTTGAGGAAGAGCCATCTGTGTTGTGCCCAGAATCAAGGGAAAGTGAAGAGGGAGATTTATTTTTGTTTGCACAAGTTATTTTCTCTAACTTCTTAAGCAAGCATTAACATGTAAGCAGAAATTTTAAGGCGCATGTTATTGTAAGAGCAACATGGTGGTGCTGAGGTCTTTTTCTGAACATCAGTGGCACATTTTAAACTTCCAAGTCTTCAAAGTGCCTAAAGATAATTTAATTCTCCCTCAACTGATTTCTTGAGCCATATATATACCCTACTTTAAACGTTTGTTTCAGAATCACTAGTCTTCCTTTCAAAGAAGTACCTCCAGGATTCTAAATGGCCTGACTACTTCATAGAAAAGCGTAGAATCTGTTAAAGACTAGAAGCTATTTTCGTTGCTAATCTGTGAACAGGGGCTTTGCCCTGTTGGATCTAAGTATTTCTGTGCACAACTTGGTAAAAACCATATTGCTGCTGTTCCTAAGCCCTCCATCAACCAAATTTTCATGCTCAGCATTGTAGATGCAGAAATAACATAAATCCTACTTGGAGTTTTTTGTCTTTCCTTGATTTTTCTCTCTGATAATTTCCCAACCTTGTGTCTTTTAGCTGTTATATATACAAATTTAGAATTATTAAAATGTTTTATATTTTTTTCATGATTAACTTTTATTAGTGAATGATAAGTATTTAATCCGAGTAGAGGTTAAAAAGATGAGCCTTTTTTTATTGAAATTACATTTGTAAATGAAAGCAACAGTCTTGTGAGATTTCAGATGACTACTCCAACAAAATGGTTCCTTTCACTTTTTCTTGGTATTTTTCCAGCTTCTGTTCTCCCATGAACTCTTACTTTGCTGAATTTTGTGGTTAATTTGGCAGATATATCCACCTTATTTAAAATTCTAACTGGATAAGAAAATTGCCTTTTCCTTATTAGGTGCCCAACTTTGGTCTCTAGCTGGAAGGTACTACAAACTGCAGAGAAAGGAAAACAACCTTCCCACCCCACCCCACCCCACCCCGTTTTTGTGTTATTGAGGAAAAAAAAAAAAATTCAGTACTGGTTTTATAGTAGTGCTCAACCAAAATTGGTCCTGCACCTACATGAGTGTTTAGTGTTTGAAAATAAGGTTTTGGGTGTGATACATCACTACAAAAAGTGCTAAATGTATTAAGAACTTGCTGCCGACTGTATTTATAACAATTATTTTACATTTGCAGAAATGTAGCGCTTTTCCTCCAAATTCATAGGTGTAAGAAAAAGGGGAAAGGTGCACCATGTTTTAAACTTGGAAATGAGTGATTTTTTTTTTGAAATCCAGATTCCCCAAAGGAAATTCACCACCCAGATTACATACTTCTCAGCCTTTTACAAGCCAACAGACTGAAGATTGTCCACAGTTCCTAAGATTTAGCACATATACAAAAATAAAACTTTATAAATTAAATTTCGGCTTTCCCTTTTATTTATTAAAATAAGATATCTAAATGGAGGCAAATTAGAGGTGTAATCGATTTTATGGGAACTTAAAAAAGGAAGTGTTTACAGATAGAGGAATTTGGCCCTCCTTTTGTATCTCCAAAGTATATTCACATCTAAGCAATTCAAAAATTGAATTGTGATCTAATTGCTGACTTAACAGTTCAGTCTAAAATGGAGATTTGGCAAACACTCCGTTGTTTTCAAAGTTCATTTAAATATCAAGTGCAGCAGGTCACGTGTTTTGAGGGGAGTTACAGAAATGAAAATTCTCCAGCAGATTTCATCCACTCTGCTCTTTTAGTGTCTGAAAAGCAATTCTTCGTTGCAGTGAGCCAAAGAAATAAGATTTCCACAAAAGCCTTTTGTTCTATTTATTTATTTATTTTAAAAAAGATTTTATTTGACAGAAATACAGCTAGAGAGGGAACACAAGCAGGGGGAGTGAGAGAGGGAGAAGCAGGCCTCCCGCCGAGCAAGGAGCCCGATGTGGGGCTCGATCCTGGGTCTCCAGGATCATGACCTGAGCCAAAGGCAGTCGCCCAACCAACTGAGCCACCCAGGCGCCCCCACAAAAGCCTTTTGGTGTGTCCTTTAAGTTGGGGTACTGCTAAAGACCTAGCCCCAGATTTTCTACATTTCTGCAAAATAGAAGACTGATACTTAACTATTGTCCTGCATTTTGTAAAACTCCACTTGGATTAAACCATTTGAACTTCTTAGCTACAAGAATACACCTAATGAAATGAAAATGTACATAGCCACCGATATTTTGAACAGCTTGAATTGAAACCTGACAATGCATAGGTCGGTAAAATATTAACTGTTAAATTTTTACTATCTATATACCTAAAAGTTCAAAGCCGGGGCTTACATAAAAGGTTTTCATGGCTCATTTTCTTCAAGGATGCAAACTCTCATAGGAGATTTCTTCAACCACACTTGAAGTTTTGTCCGTAAAACAAATTTCAGACCCATACAAAAACCACTTGGTTATTTGAAAGGCAACTGCATTTAAATGTATAAGACTCCAGAGTATAGTGGGAATGCTTTTAACTGTCCTCTGAAAATGAGAGGTCATCTGCTTGTGTTCCATCAACATCAACGGGAACATACCACATTTCATCCAAAGATGCCATCTTACTACATGGTACCCCAGTAAGTAAAATTATAGACCAAAATTTCAGGGATATCAAAATGTAGGGAATTCCATTTTGTAGTAATCCATGACAAAAACCTTCATTTTTAATATCTGGAAATGAAAGTTTTTCGTTGTGTTGGGCCTTTCTCATGTGGCTCATTTTTCCATTAACCTAGCAGAATAGAGAAACCCTGTTTTTATGTGTAATTAGTAATAAAGCTGTTCAACTTACGAGTTTATGAAGAAAAAGTCTGATGGAACCAAACCTTTGAGGAGTCATCAAACTATTAACAGAGTGCCCCATATAAGCAACTCGCTTGAGAGAGTTCTGTCTTCCCGCTTCCAGTTTTCTTGCCACACACACTGTAAGACATCAAGTGGACTCTCTGGCTCCACCAGTATTCTCCAGCTGTCCTGGCCTCATTCTGTGTCTGTCAAAGCACTCCCTGTGTGAGAGCAATCATAACAGTTGGTTTCCTTCCCCTTACTCACTATTCCCCAGAGGTAGCATGGTGGGGGTCACCTGCAAGAAAGCAAGAATTGTACTCATTTTCTATTTTCAACTGTATAATGTTAAAATACTCAAAATGGATGCTTTGGATGCTGGAGTTTCCAGGAGTCCTTTGGGTGAGGATTTGGAAATGTTTTTTGTTTTTTTTTTTAAGATTTTATGTATTTGACAGAAACAGCTAGAGAGGGAACACAAGCAGGGGGAGTGAGAGGGAGAAGCAGGCTTCCCACCAAGCAGGGAGCCTGATGCGGGGCTCGATCCCGGGTCTCCAGGATCATGACCTGAGCTGAAGGCAGTCGCTTAACTAACTAAGCCACCCAGGCGCCCCCCCAAGGTTGGGCTTTTTAAAATTAAAAAGCAAAATCTAAAAATTTAGATTTGCAATAAAGTATGAACAGACTTGCCTTTTAACATAGCCACCGAAGCATGGCTTAGCAGTTGTTACTAGCAATGCAAGTGCTAGATAAGTTGGATGTTGAGTTATTGTTTAGCACATACTGACAAAGCAGTAAACACTTGAAATAGGCTCCTTACGCTGAGGTTAGAAGATACTCCATTTGGATAGGGAAAAGAATCCAATATACTGTTTTGGAAGAAGTGCAGGCTGGAGAAGAATGTAGCATCGAAAACACCTTACCACCCATAGTAAACTAGAATCGGTTACAGGATGGCCCTCTACTCATTCTGGTTTTTGTCTCTAGAAAACCACAGTGCCAAGTAACCAACAGTAACAATTTTGAGTGCTTTTGAGTGGTATCAGTATCAATTTACATTTAGGCTTTTAATTGCTGTTCTGTATGAAGTATGACAGGCAATAGTCATTACAAAAATCAGCCTGAGGCTGAAGAGTAATAATTTATAGGGAATTTTCTTAGGGAAGCTGGTTTAACTCAAGAATGTTTATATTGAAATGCTTTAAGTCAAGAATGAACTGGAAATATAAGGCTAGAACCAAAGGAAGATATAACTAAATAATGTCATGCCTGAATCTCCAACTAAATGCTAAAGTTTGGTGTTAGGTTGGTTTAAAAGCAGTTGTTAAAAGTTGGCCTTCTAGGGACGCCTGGGTGGCTCAGTGGTTAAGCACCTGCCTTTCGGCTCAGGTCATGATCCCAGAGTCCTGGGATCGAGCCCCGCACTGGGCTCCCTGCTTGGTGGGAAGCCTGCTTCTCCCTCCCCCACTCCCCCTGCTTGTGTTCCCTCTCTAGCTGTGTTTCTCTCTGTCAAATAAAGAAGTAAAACCTTTTTAAAAAAAATTAACAAAAATTAAAACCCCAATAATATTAAATAAGAAGCAAGAACAAAATAAGGGACAAAGTGTTCAGACTGGGTCAGCAGTCCCAAGGAGTGACTGTGCGCTTTAGACATGTAAGGACTCATGGTGGGCTTCAGCCCATTCCCTTCACAGTGCACTGAGAGAAGAAAATTCAAGCTAAAATGAGGACAATCAGAAGAAAATCTGGCCTAGGACATATAATATCCAATGCTACAGTGAAAAAGATACTATTGTCAAGTTGAATTGCCGCAGGGCGGGCAGAATTAGAGCTCCAGATTGTCTGAGAAGTAAATGCATTTCCATTGAAATGCCGCTCACACTGTGTCGTAATCTAAACTAGGAGAGGCTCAAACTTTGGCTTTAAAACTGCACGAGGATCATAGTCTATATGTTGTCAGATGAGTTTTGACCCACTTTTCACATATAGAGACTTTAAAAAAAGACCTTTTTTTGGTGTTCTTATTATAGTAATGATTTCTGCTAGACTGAAAGGGTTGAATCCCCATATGGACAGATATGCTGCTAGTTTTTTGGGGTTTAAGTGAGTTAACGCGGTTTTGGACGCTGTATAGGGTGAATCATAAATATGCACAGAATAACTTTTGCCCAGTAGCAGTGCTTCTAACCTGGTCCAAGGGCTGATATTGGACGAGCTGAATAAGGAACATCTGGGAGCCTTTTTTAAAAACCCAATTTCCAGGGATTCCTGGGTGGCAGTCAGTTAAGCGTCTGCCTTTAGCTCCGGTCATTATCCCAGGGTGCTGGGATGGAGCCCCAAGATGGGCTCCCTGCTCAGCGGGATCCTGGTTCTCCCTCTCCCTCTGCCCCCTCCCACTCTTGTTCTCCCTTGCTCTGCTCTCTCTCTCTCTCCAATAAAAAATAATCTTTAAAAAAAAAATCTAAAACCAAACCAAACCAATTTCTGGGTCCCACTCTCCAAAACTGAGCATAGATGTGGTGTGTCCAGGAATCTGCAGCGTTTTTTTTTTTTTTAGGACATGCAGTGGCATTTGAAAACCATTTCCATGGGGCACTGTTGTTCTTTAAAAAATGGCAGGGGGTGGGGGGCAAGCTTAAAACTACAAATGAGTCGACAACAGAACACCCACGTACCTCTTCACCAGAAGGGGCACGTCTGCCCCGGGTGTTATTTTCGTCCAAAGCAATCAGGTATGATACCCCAGTCCCAGTCGTGGTTCGGGATGTATCTTTGGGCCACAGTGTGAGACAGAGCCCAGGCCGGAGGACAGGTGGCCCCCTGAGGCTGCAGTAGCCCAAGGCTGGCAGTTCCACGGGCAACTGGAAGCCATATTTCTCCAGAAAAGGACCAGGAGGATCTTAAAGAATTCTAAGGAAAAAGAAAAACAACAACAACAAAAAAACACTGGTAAATTGGGGAACACTTATAATGCACTGTGTGAGCAAAATGACTAGAGCATAGTATTTCCTAGCTAACGTGTCCGGGGCCAAAGGAATGGACGGTGTTTCTCTGGCAGTGATGATGGGAGTCTGGGTTAGAAATGGTGTTCTGCACAGACGTGGGGGTAGGACAGGACTGCTTTCCACCACTGGTGAAAACAAGATTCCTAGTCCGCGGGTTTGTCTCCCCTGTGATTCGAGTCCCATGAGCAAGAGGAGGTTGGTTTCTGTCTGCCGAATTTTCCTTTCAGAAAAGGAAGGTACTGAGCCGCAGTTCTACAACTAGGGAGCTCTGCTTCTGCCTAAGACGATTCTTCTAGCTTACAGTCTGCAATCCCAGCAGCCCAACTCTGCAATATTCCCCAAACAAATAATGACAAATGAAATAGCACTTTGAGCCATCTGTTCAGAGTTGGTGCATTTTGCCTCTGCTGTTTATAAACCTGCTTCAGTAAGAAGCAAAACAAAGCCCTGAGTTTAGCAAAAAGCATGGTTGGCTGAGCAGCCACAACCAATTTCCAACTCAGAAACTTAATTTATTTTTATCCAGGATGTTTTGGGGCTATGTGATTTGCTTTAGAGCAACAAATGCAGTATGCCCTGGTACTGCCTGCCTCGCCTTTCTGAAGAAAAGCCAAAAAATGTGGGCGTGTCACAAATTTGGGGTTGTGTTCTTATGTCTCGTTGTGGCTTTGTGGCTGAAATTAGCAGGAAGAATCTTCTGGAACCTATGCCAAACTAGTTCACCTGGTGGTTCCCGGTGGTGCTTGGGAGAGGACTTTCATGGATGACCGTTGGCAGTCAGCTCGGGTGCTTTGTTTGCTTTGGAAAATTCCAGTGGGGATTTTTCCCTACTGCGCTCAGCACTCTCACGGGATAGTATTATATGTATCATGTCTTTGCTGTCGAATAGGACACGAAAAGACTGGATTATCTAGTTCTCAGCAGGCAGGAGGGCTCCAATCCTCATCACCCTGCTAGGAGGGTAGAATGTCCTCATCCTGGGGAGAAAGCTCCGCTCTCAG
>PITA01028055.1:0-19974 GCA_004023965.1 Spilogale gracilis
GAGTTTACTAGGCACAGGGACCAGAGAAGTGTATCTGGCAGAAGTCAGAGCAAATGCAAAGGCCCTGTGGCAGGAGGGAGATGTTAAATACAAGGATTAAAAGGTCAATGGGCTGGATCAGAGAGAGGAGGGAGGGGAAATACAGTCATGAGGCAGAAGAGGTAGAGGGATCTACACAGGGCCCTATGCTCCACATTAAGGAATTTTGTCTCTATCCTTAGCACACTGGGAGTCACAGCAAAATCTTAAGCGTGGTGGGATGGGCTGACATGTTCAGATTTAAATTTTCAAAACATTAAAAAAATAATAATAAAATCATTACCCTGCCTATTAAATAGAGAATTGGAGGGTACAGAAAGTCTGAAGGAGATCGATTAGGAGACCACTGCTATAGGGCTTGACTGGGGAAGCAGTACTGTCATAGTGAGAGGGGGATAGTGGAGAGCTACTTAGGGCATACTATATAATAGAACTTGGTGACGGAATGGGGATACAACATAGGCAAACTTCATAGACGCCCACACAGGGATACAGGCTCACGCATGGAGCCTTTGTGAGCCTGCTTCCTCATCTATAAACTGAAGGTTGGGGAGATTTTGCAAGAGCAAGCAGAATGGCCCCCTTGAAGCTCAATGGCACACAAATGAGTTATGCCCATTATGGATGTGTAATACTCTATTAACATTCTTCAATTTCTGCACTCACACATGTCTCACTGGCCTACACATGTCCCCACCATTCTTCAATCAGTTTGCCCAAGATAAGGGAATCATGCCCCAAGATAACATGGAAAGAAAAAAGCACCAAGACCGCAGGGTCACATCAGGATGGGCAAACAAAGATGGTGTCAACCTCGGCAGAGGCGACGATGTCTACCCTGTTCCCCTGGCCGGACCTATGTCCAGTAGTGGGATAAAACAGGCCACTGGCAGACACCATCAGAACTAAGCTGTTCTTAAATGCCTTTTCTTTGGGGCGCCTGGGTGGCTCAGTAGGTCAAGTGTCTGCCTTCGGCTCAGGTCATGATCCCAGGGTCCTGGGATCAAGCCCCGCATCGGGCTCCCTGCTTCACAAGGAGCCTCCTTGAGCCTCCTTCTCCCTTTGTCTCTGCACTCCCCCTGCTTGTCCTCTCTCTCTGTGTCAAATAAGTAAAATCTTTTTTTAAAAATGCCTCTTCTTTTTCTTCTCTTTTTAAAAAATTTTATTTATAGGGGTGCCTGGCTGGCTTAGTCAGTAAAGCATGTGACTCTTGATTTCAGGGTCATGAGTTCAAACTCCATGCTGGAGGTAGAGATTACTTTAAAATGTTTTTTTAAATTTTTTTTTAAATATTTTATTTATTTGACAACAAGAAACACAGCCAGAGAGGGAACACAGCAGGGGGAGTAAGAGAGGGAGAAGCAGGCCTCCTGCCAAGCAGGAAGCCTGATGTGGGACTCGATCCTGCTTCTCCCTCTGCCTGCTGTTCCCCCTGTGTGTGCTCTCTCTATCTCTCTCTCGGAGAAATAAATAAATAAGTAAAATCTTGAAAAAGAAAGAAAAATTTTAAATATAGATAAAAAACTATAAATGATATGTTTGGTGTATTTATTTTCCATTTTTCCTTAGAGCTTTGTTTGTTTTGAATTTTAATGAAATTATTTTGTAACATATGCATGCTTTCTTATACTTTAATATCTTTTGAATACTTTTTGTACCACTAAGTTGTCCTGTACATATCTTTCTTTTTTTTAAGATTTATTTGAGAGAGAGACAGTGTGTGTGTGTGCGCGCGCATGTGAGTGGGGAGGTGGGGGGAACAAAGGGAGAGGGAGAGAATCTCAAGCAGACTTCCCACTGAGCATAGAGCCTGATGTGGGGCTCAATCCCACCACCATGAGATCATGACCTGAGCCAAAATCAAGAGTCTTGTACTTAATGGACTGAGCCACCGAGGTGTCCCTACACACATTTTTTTTGAACACTGCAGAGTTTTAAAAATTTGGACCATGAAGAAGGAATTCATTTACTACCACAATGTATAGGGGCTCCTGGGTGGCTCAGTCATTAAGCGTCTGCCTTCGGCTCAGGTCATGATCCCGGAGTCCTAGGATGGAGCCCCGCATCAGGCTCCCCATTTGGCAGGAAGCCTGCTTTTCCCTTTTACTTCCCTTGCTTGTGTTCCCTCTCTAGCTATGTTTCTGTCAAATAAATAAATAAATTTTTTTTAAATGTTAAAAAAAAGTGTGCCTGGGTAGCTCAGTGGGTTAAGCCTCTGCCTTCAGCTCAGGTCATGATCTCAGGGTCCTGGGATCGAGGCCCACATGGGGCTGTCTGCTGAGCAGAGAGCCTGCTTCCTCCTCTCTCTCTGCCTGCCTCTCTGTCTACTTGTGATCTTTCTCTCTATCAAATAAATAAATAAAATCTAAAAAAAAAAGAAAATTCACTAATGGATTTCAACCTGTTCTATTAGTAGCAATTCTGTGATACAACTCAATCCCCTGTTATTAGATATATGGATTGCTACCAATTTTTTGTCATTATAAACAGTACTGTTCTGAACATCCTTATAGCTATGCCTTTGTTAGAATTTCATTTTTTTCTCTTAAGAGAAATTTCTAGATGTGGAACGACAAGGACAAAGGATGTGTAAAATTTGGGGGAGTTTAATATTTATGCTAATATCAGCTCCTTGGAAAGTTGTACAAATAAACTGTTTATAGTTTGATATCCCAATTTTTCCAATGAACATTATATATTTAGTTATATATTGCTGCATAACAAATTATCCCCAAATTTTGCAGCTTACAACAGTAACTATTTACTCTATCACTGTTGCAACAGGTGGCTTAGCTGGCTCCCCTGGGTCAGGGGCTCTCAGAAGGCTGCAAGTCAGCTGCCCACGAGGGCTGTTGATCAGAGACATCAGGTCCTTGCCACAAGGACCTCTCTAGAGAATTACTTACCACGTGACAGCTAGCTTCCACTACAGCTAGGGCACTGAGAAGAAGATGGTGGCAAGCAAGATGTAAGTCAGTCTGTTTTGCAGTCTAAACTAGGAAGTGACATCTCATGACTTTTGCTGTATTCTGCTCACCAGAAGCCAAGTCACTAGGCCCAGCCACACTCAAGGGGAGGGGATTACACAAAGTCATGAATATCAGCAGGTCTGGACCACTGCTGGTCATTTAGAGGCCACCTATCATAGTGGGATATTGTGTGAGCGTTTCTGACCCTATTAGAATTCTTTAAAAATGCCCCTTTTAGGGGCACCTGGGTGGCTCAGTTGGTTGGGCAACTGCCTTCGGCTCGGGTCATGATCCTGGAGACCCGGGATCGAGTCCCACATTGGGCTCCCTGCTCGGCAAGGGGTCCGCTTCTCCCCCTCTTTCTCCCCCTGCTTGTGTTCCCTCTCTGGCTGTGTTTCTCTCTGTCAAATAAATAAAATCTTTATAGAAAAACAATGCCCCTTTTAGGTATCATCCGAGAGAACCTGTCTCCTTTAAATAAAGATTGAACCAGTGACAGCAGCCTCACCTTAAAAAGTATTACATTACTTTCCCCAAAATTCCTTATGAAAAATTGTTGGTTGCATTATCAAGAGAAGTCATGAGCTCTGACATAGAACATTAAAACTGAAATTTTATTTAGGGGTGCCTGAGTGGCTCAGGTGGTTAAGCGTCCAACTCTTGGTTTCAACTCAGGTCATGATCTCAGGGTCCTGGGATCCAGCCCCACATCAGGCTCTGAGCTCAGTGGGGAGTCTGCCAGTTTGAAGACTCTCTCTCCCTCAGCCTCTCTCCCCACTCACGAATGTGCTTTTTCTGTTTCTCTCAAATAAGTAAATAAATATTTAAAAGAAGTTAAACTAAAATTTATTTATAAAATGTATTGCTAATGGATCATTAAATAATTAAAATTAAATTTAGTCTGTAGATGTATTACCTTCTATTTCAGCCTCTATTTCAGTTATTATTGCCACAAGCCACCCTAAAATGTAAAGGTATAAAACAAACACAGCCATCTAATTCACATACCATGGCGGACCTTGGGCTGGGCTTGGCAGGTGCAGCGGGTCTCCACCAACCAGCTCAGCCGGAGTTAAGGATGGAGGATGACTTCACGCAGCTACTCAGCAGGGGGCGTGGTTGGAAGATGGCTGCACTCCTAGAGGGAAATTGTAGTTTTTGATGTAAGAGAGAGTTGGAATAAAATTCTGGCTCTGTTACTTTTTGCAGGTAACATTTACTGAGCCAATTCATGGTATCAAATATTTCATCTGTATTAACTCATTTAAGCCTCATAATAACCTATGAAACCCCATTCTATATGCAAGGAAACCAAGGCACTGAGGGGCTAACTAACTTGCCAAAGGCCACACAGAGAGTAAGTGGCAGATGATAACTAGCACAGGAGCCTGAGTCTAAAGCCCACATACTCAACCCCTATCCAGCCTTGCCTCCTACCCTTCACTCTGGACCTCGATGGAGCTAGCGAACTTCTCCGCAAAGTGGAAACTATTCTCAGAGTTCTTGTGCACATTAGCAATCATCTGTGTCAAGTGTGCTGGTTAGTGTCTTACCACAAGGTGGTTGCTCACCACTTGAAAATGAGTTTTTTGCTTCGGGCAAGTTAAATTCTGTGGTGAGGGTAGAAGGGCCAGCTGAAGTCAGTTGCAAGTGCAGTAAAGCCCAGGGTTTAGGTGCTAAAGCAATGGACTTGGCCTTGCCTAGATGCCGATCCTCACTCTGCCATCTGCCACATTACCTCTCACAACCTGTCTGTTCATCTGTACCTTGAGGATAAAAATAGTAGTTGCTTTTTTGGTCTGAGTATATGGAGCAATGTTGGGAAGTGCTGAGGAACCTGCGGGTTTGGGCATTGTCAGTGCTTGACAAATATAAGTTTTCATAATGGTGTGGATGGATGTAATGATCAGTCTATGGTTTTATGTTACCAAAAGATAGCAGTCTCCTTTGTCAGGATTCTTGTGTGTATAAGGTATTGGGGGAGGGAGAAATCAACTCACGACAAAACCCTTTCTTCCCAGTAACTGCACAATCATTTGCTTCATTCCCAGCATAACATCCCTGTCTTAGGTCCACTGTGCTGGGGATAGTGGGAGAAAAGCATAAATCCAGAGAAGGGGGACAGACCCCAGATTCCCATCCCAACACCCAGAATGTAGGCTGGGGGATGTTGCAGTTCAGCCAGGAAAATGATCAAAGGGTTGGCTACAGGACCTAGTAGGTAAACCTGCTCTAGATGAGAAATTAGGAAGAATGTTCCACTGGGTGAGGTTTGTTAGGTCATTGTGAAAAGGTGTAAAATCTCTTTTTTGGGAGAGCATTAATAAGACCAATCTTGCTCTGCAGGAATAGTCTTTGAGTTCTTCGCTCTTGGCTTCTAGGAGCTCACGATCCTGTGAAGGTCATTATCTCAACTACTTTGGTGAGCTGGAACCTCTAGCTTCCAAGGACTGCATTCTGCTGGAAGAGGGTGGCCAGCTCTTGACCAGGAGCACCGTTTTCGTGGGAGAGAAGAGAGAACCTGCGCCCCAGGGGACGAAGCAACAGACCAGGGAGCTAACAGGGACTCAGCCCAACGGAGAGCTGAATGTAAGCCTTGGTACATGATATGGAAGGGCCTCAAACGCAATGGAACCACTGTAGGTCCAGCAGGGAAGCGTGGAAGAGGGAATCGCCTCAAGCGCTTACTCTGGCAGAAAGGAGGGCTTCCCGGAGCTGGCCAGAGCGGTGACGCTGGAGCAGACATCCCGGATTCCAGTTACCTAAGCTTCAGGGGATTTCTTCCCGCCACGAGCTGGAAATGATTTCCCTAGGGCCGACGACCGCCCGCCAGATCATTTGCATCGGGATTTCCGCGACTTCTCCTCCCCCAGCCCCTTCACTAGCCCCTCAGGCCTAGAGCTGGGAATGCTGGCCCCGACCGGAAAGGGAGGCAGGAGGCAACCGCCCGGGAGCCCCCGACCCCCGCGGGGGCGACCTCGCTGCAGCGTCGCGGCTGTGTCCTGGCCTCCGGGGATCCCGCCGCACTTCTGGACTCGGCCGAGCCGACGTATAGCAGCCTGGAGGGGCGCGGCTCAGAGCGCCTGCCCGGAGCGGCCCGCGTGGGAGAGGTAGGGGCCGCGGGGCGGCGGTTCCGCGGAGCTCGGCGGGGCAGGGCTGGCGGCAGCGCACCGGGCGTGGGCGGGGCCGGCGGAGTTGGTGTTACAGTCCTCCCCGCCCCGGCCGCACTGACTCAGTTTCACCAGAAACCTGAGGAGGAAGTGGCCGAGCTCCAGCGCACCCGGCACAGGGGCGGAAGCGGCGGCCGGAGCCGCGCTGGAAGCCGGGACCGGAACCTCGGCAGGCCCGGCCCCACCCCACTCACCTGCGCAGGTAACCTGGGCCCCGGAGCGCGAGGCGAGGACGGAGCGGGCTCGGAGCATGTTCGGCCCTTTGTTCGGCGCTGCTGCGTGTGTCCAGGTACGTGGGCTCCCTAGCCGTCCATCTGACGGTCAGTCCGGCGGCTGGCTCGCCGGGATCGTGCGTGGGAGGGCTGGGCCCGCGTACCCCTCCTCACTGCCCCCCGTGCGGGGTGCTCCCTAGCCCTCCCTTCGACTTACTCCTGGCCCGCCCGCTTCCCTTGAAGTGTCCGGCTGATCCAGTGTGTCTCCTCCCCCGTCCCCTCCCCTCTTTCAGATCGCTAGCACCCTCGGGGCCCAGAGGCCCGCACAGTGAAGGTGACCCCTGTGGGGAGGAGGGCGACGGCCCCGGGGAGGATGATGGCCTGTGCCCGCCTCTCCCAGGCCCGCGTCCCAGCAGTCGCCGTGTGGCTCCTGTGCGCGCTGGATCTCCTGGGAACCGAGGCTGGGCCACCGCTCGCGCCTCCCCGGCTGCCCCCAGGAGTCCCCTGCCTGGACCGCTTTACCGCCGGGGTGCCTGCCTTCGTGCTCGATACCGAGGCGTCGGTCAGCAACGGGGCCACCTTCTTGGGCTCCCCCACGGTGCGACGCGGCTGGGACTGCGTGCGCGCCTGCTGCACCACCCAGAACTGCAACCTAGCGCTGGTGGAGCTGGAGCCCGACGGCGGGGAGGACGCCATTGCCGCCTGCTTCCTAATGAACTGCCTCTACGAGCAGAACTTCGTGTGCAAGTTCGCGCCCAGAGAGGGCTTCATCAACTACCTCACGCGGGAGGTTTACCATTCCTACCGCGAGCTGCGGACCCAGGGTTTTGGCGGTAAGGACGAGGGAAACGGGTGAGATGGATGTGGGGAGACTCAGAAAGGGGGCTGGTTATGGAGTCCTGGGGAAGGCGAGCATCAGAAAGCAGTAAGGAGGATGGTTCCTTTCTGCCCCGACTCCTCCTTATAAGTATGCAGTATAAGCAGTGAACAAAGGGCAGGCTACGTGAGTGGGGAGGGGTAACATTCTAGAGCCCAGGCTCTGGGTCCCGAATTCAGGATGTTGAATGGGCTGGTGCTCCCAGATGTGTGTTTGGGAGAGAAGAGGCAGCTTCTTGTGAGTCCCGATTGCTGACCCTGATCTGCTCAGTCGGGGAGTAAGTTGTGTGGAGGCTGCAGGATGACTAGCTAAGCACCCCTGGCCAGGCACTGTTCTAGGCACCTTGAGGCCCTGTCGGTGAGCCTGGGGAAGGACAATCTGCTCCTCCACTGCTGGCCTGGGACTGGTTAGCATCTCTCTGCACCCCTGTCCCCACCTGTTGGCCTTTTGGTGGTCTGAGGAAAAGGGCTAGATCCCAGATGCCAAAGGACAAGCCCAGTCAGGGGTTGACCTAAAAGGGGAAGGGGTGATGTTGTGGGCACAGTAGCCAGAGGCTCTGGGGTGGGGGTGAGGAGAGTTGCCAAGTGAGTCAGCCCACTGGTATGTGTACCTGCTAGGGGAGGGATGTCACCTGTCTGGGCAGGTGTGCGCAGCAAGCCAGCCAGGGCTGTCCCAGCTGAGGATGTGGTAGCCTTGTTCACTTCCAGGGATGAGGGCAAAGTGGGGGCTCCTCCTTCCTCCTGGGACTGAGCAGTATGCTGGGATCAGGGCCCCTCCAGAGACCTTTGTTCCCCATTTTCTCTGCCTGCTGCTCTGGCCAGGTGGGGCTCCAGGGTAGGGATGGGTCACAGCTGATAACCTCTGTTAGCACTTGATAGTTTACTGATTGCTGTACCACTCACCCTCTGACTTCGGCCTCATGACAACCACTTCTGGAAAGGGTGCTATTAGTCGTCAGCCCACTTTTTAGATTAGGAAACTGACTCCCATGTTAAATAATTTGTCCAGGATAGCACTGCTGGTAAACGGGAGACGTGGGACTCGACCCAGGCAGGATCTGCAAAAGTCCCGTTCTGTTTTTTCCACATGAGACCACCTTTTTTGGTAGAAACTCAACACTCTGACCCAAGATAGCCCAGCAGATAATAGAACCAGAGACTGGGGAATTCGGGGGCCAGGACGGGGCTGGTGCTCAGTCTAGGGGTGGTCTCAGTTCTGGAAAGTGGAAAAGAGACTGCAACTTTTTAAGGACCTGCTCCTCTCCCCGTCCTTCCCGTAGCTCTCCTGGCTCTCTGAAGAGCGGTGGGATGGGAATTCTGGCTACGGGAGGTGGAGAGCAGGCATGGTCTCTGCACCAGGCTGGGCCACCTGAATCCCACTGGTCCAGGGCCTGAGCCTGTTCCACAAGGAAGTAGCACAGAGTGTAGGTGGCAATGACACTAATTGACCTGAGCTTCTTGTGCCTTCCTGCTGTGACAGAGGGTCAATGGGAGTCCCACTCCAGGACCAGAACCTAAAACTCTGGGTTCTGGTTGGGGATATGAGCTGGCTGGGGTTCCCTGGTCTTGGGACTAGCCTTCCTCATTTGGAAACCCCCTACCCCCACCCCAGACTGGTTTGTTTGGCACAACACAGGGTGGAGTGGGGATTTCCTGGGTCACTGAGGGAGCTGGGTAGGGCGTGAACTGAGTGCCAGCTCCTGGCCACTTAAAGGGCACTGCAAATAAAAATAAAAATAAAAAAAATAAAGGGCGCCGCAGTGCTCTGGGGGGTGGGGAGAGGTATTTGATTTCAAGGAGTCCATTCTCAGCTGAGCCTAGCTAGGGGGTGGAGGTGGGAAAAAGCAGGACAGAGGACAGGCTCCATCCTGGAGACCCAGAGGGACCAAGACAGGCAAGGTGGGCAGGTGCTCGGGCCATCTCAACCTTTGATTCTTGCACGGGGTAGAGAAATCCTCGCCAGGGTGGGTTAGCTTGCTCCCCTTTCCCTGTTTGTGGCCACTCCAGATTCCTATGGCCTCCTGAGCACCATGCTCCTTCCTTCACTCCCCTCACTTGCCCCCAGCCTGGCCAGCCTCGCCTGGCCTGTTTCGGTTCTGCTGGAGGAGTGGCTTAGGAGGTGGAGTCTGTGTTTCCTGGAGACATCCTGAGGCCTGGCAGCTGGGGGAGGGGCTGGCTCTACTGCCCCTCTGGGCCTTTGCCCTCTTGAGGGGGTAGAAAGTAGGGAGTAGTAGGGTGGGGCCTTTGCCCCTTGCTCCCTGGGCCTGCTTGCCGCTGGTTTGGCCCAAGGCCTGACACATCACTCCGTGGTGCGCTGCCACCCTCTGGGCTGGTGGGGCTAGCCTGTGTCTGCTGGGGAGACTGCCAGGTGTTCTGGTCTTCAGCTGGTGACTTTCTGAAAAATGTAAGGAGGGAGGCACCCCTGTGGCTTTGTGTCTCAAAGGTCACCCCAAAACCTGCCCCTTTTGGGCCCTCTCCTGATTGCCAGCCAAGCCACCAGGGCGTGGGTTCGGTCCAGACAGGTGCTTTTCTTTTCTGCTCTTCCGGTTCTATTTATTTCTCCGCATCTCCAGGAAGCCAGGGCCTCCTTTTCTCATTCTTCTAGGCCTCTGCACCTGCATCTGACATGTTTTTCTGTGGATGCTCTCCCCTCCCTTCCCTTCCCTGTCGCCGTGTATCCTGGTCTTCCACCTTGGGTCCACCCTGTGTGAGTTTGCCTCATCAAAGAGGAATCTCTGTGACTCAGCCTCCCACCGGCATTCTTATCTCTTTACCTTCTCTTCTTCCTTTCAACTCACTCATAACGCTTGACAACTCCTCTTAGAGCCTTGGTAGAGGGCAGTTCTGCAATATCCATCCAAACTGTCAACAGGGGCGCCTGGCTGGCTCAGTTGGAACAGCATGCGACTCTTGATCTCAGGATGGTGAGTTCAAGCCCCACGTGGGGGTGAATTACTTAAATGAATAAATAAAAACTTTTTTAAAACCCAGTAAATGGGGCGCCTGGGTGGCTCAGTTGGTTGGGCGACTGCCTTCGGCTCAGGTCATGATCCTGGAGACCCGGGATCGAGTCCCACATCGGGCTCCCCCCTCAGCGGGAGGCCTGCTTCTCCCTCTCTCACTCCCCTTGCTTGTGTTCCCTCTCTCGCTGTGTTTCTCTCTGTCAAATAAATAAATAAAATCTTTAATAAATAAATAAATAAATAAAATAAAACCCAGTAAATGCACATAGCCCTCAGCGCAGTTCCACTTGCAGGAATTCATCTTGCAGCCATACTTACGTGTGTGTAAACCAGCTTACCAGCCAGTTACTCACTGTGGCATTGTTTATAATAGCGCAGCATTGGAAACCATCTAAATGTCCGTCAACACATCCTATAATTGAATGTGGTAATGCTGTTTTAATAATAATAATAAACCTGAGGCAGTATGGTTTCAGTTCTTAGTAGGGAAGGGAGAGGAGAAGAAAGAAAAAAAGAAAACCTATATCAAGAGGAGACAGTGTACTTGTTAGTTAAGTTGTAAGTTACGGTGCATTAGTTACGGTGCATTCATATAAAGAGTACTATGCAACAAAAAAAGGGGGGAAGTTGTTTCCATGTTGCTATGGCATGATTTCCAAAACATACTATGGGAAAACCAAGAAAGAAAAGTTGTATGCTTCTGAATTCAATACTATCTCTTTTGATTTTCACAAAGACACACACACACAAAATAGTACCAATGGATCTCCCATTCCCCCTGCTTGTGTTCCCTTGTTCCCTCTCTGGCTGTCTCTCTCTCTGTCAAATAAAATCTGAAAAAAAAAAGAAAAGAAAACTAAGATTTTATTTATCTGAGAAAGAGAGCATGAGCAGGAAGGAAGGGGCAGAGGGAGAAGCAGACTCCCCGCTGAGCAGGAAGCCAGGTACAGGACTCCATCTCAGGACCCTGATATCATGACCTGAGCCAAAGGCAGATGCTTAACTGAGTCACCCAGATGCCCCTCTTTTGTACCTTTTGAATTTTTTATCCTCTCTATATATCACCTAAGTTAAAAACAAGCCTGTGATTATAAAAAGCAATCACAGTCACACTTCTAAGTAGATGGGTGACCTGCAGCACGGTGCTTTAGAAAGAGCTATGGAGTCAGATAGACCAGGGTTCAGATGCCAGTTCTTCTGTTCAAAAACTGAGTGACCCTGGGCAAGTCATTGAACGTCTCTGGTGTCAGTTTTCTTTTTTTTTTTTTTTAAGATTTTATTTATTTGGCAGAGAGAAACACAGCCAGAGAAGGAACACAAGCAGAGGGAGTGAGAGAGGGAGAAGCAGGCCTCCCACCAAGCAGGGAGCCCAATGTGGGACTCGATCCTGGGTCTCCGGGGTCATGACCTGAGCCGAAGGCAGTCGCTTAACCAACTGAGCCACCCAGGCGCCCCTGGTGTCAGTTTTCTGATCTGGAAAGGGGCAACAATGCCATTGTGGGGCACCTGGGTGTCTCAGTGGGTTAAAGCCTCTGCCTTCAACTCAGGTCATGACCTCAGGGTCCTGGGATCAAGGCCACATCAGGCTTTCTGCTCAGCAGGGAACCTGCTTCCTCCTCTCTCGCTGCCTGCCTCTCTGCCTACTTGTGATCTCTCTCTTTCTCTCTCTGTCAAATAAATAAAATCTTTAAAAAAAAAAAAAAAAAGCATGCCATTGTGGCAGAATGGTTAGGAAGGTAGGAGACTTAGATCAGGGGTCATCAAACTTCCTGTAAAGGCTCAAAGAGGAAATACTTTACGCTTTGTGACCCATATAATCTCTGTTCCAGCCATTCCACTCTCTTGTAACATGAAAGCAGCCATCGACGATACGTAACTGAATAGGTAAAGCTGTATTCCAATTCATGGACACAAATTTGAATTTGAGATGCTTTCCCCAGGTCACAAGATACTAATGGTTTGATTTTTTTCATTTGAAAGTATAACTGTCCCCTTCCTGTAGCGCCAGTTGTTAAATATTTGAATGTCACTTCTGCTGTGTGCAGGTGCTCTGGCTCTGCACTAAGGGCCCTTGGAGGTGGTGGGCCAGATTTGGCCTGTAGGCCAGAGTTCGTCAGCTCCTGCTATAGATGAAGCGGTGGCCAACACACACGAAACTCTCGGCAGCTTTGTTAGTAAACCCAACTCCATCTCTCTCTCCAACTCTGGCCTCTCAGGAGCTTGCATGCACACTTCTGCTGCCTGCTGGTCACTTCTCTCAGTGGTCTTCCCTCCCTCAAATTCGACTTCTCTGACTGAACCCACACGTTCCCTCTAGAGCTGTCTGCGCCCTTTGTTTCCACTTGCCAGTGCCTGTCAGACATGGAGGAGTCTGTCCAGTATTCTTTTCACATCCTCCTTTCCATTCCCTCTAATTCCAACTGCTCCCCTTGCATGCGCCCTGAACTACTGTACTGGTCCACTCACTGGCCGCCTTACTCCAGAGAAGTAATCTAAGACAGGGGCACCGGAGTGGCTCAGTCAGTTGGGTGTCTGCCTTTGGCTCAGGTCATGATCCCAGGATCCTGGGATCCAATCCCATCAGGCTTCCTGTTCAGTGAGGAGCCTTCTTTTCCCTGTGCCTGTCGCTCCCTCAGGGTGTGCTCTCTCTCTCCGACAAATAAATAAAATCTTAAAGGGGGGGGGGGTGCCTGAGTTGCTCAGTCGTTTAAGTGTCTGCTGCCTTCAGCTCAGGTAACGATCCCAGGATCCTGGGATCAAGGCCCACATCAGGCTCCCAGCTCAGCAGCTGCTTCTCCCTTTCCATCTGTGTCCATGCTTGTACTCTCACTCTCTGTCAAATAAGTGAATAAAATCTTAAAAAAAAAAAAGACTGATTCAGGACAGAGGGATCACTTGCTGTGGCCTGGAGCTCAGGAGGGCCCATCCCTTCGGACTCCTGTACCTTGATCGTGCATCTAGGAAGTCAGTGTCTGGTGCGGCTCTGGCCCCCAGGACTCTGTGCCACTGCTCAGGGCCGTGGCTGTCCCCTTCCTGTAGCGCCAGTTGTTAAATATTTGAATGTCACTTCTGCTGTGTCCAGGTGCTCTGGCTCTGCACTAAGGGCCCTTCGAGGTGTGTCTCACCCCGCTGGCCTCTTTCATGTCTGCCAGACCTGCCTTGGAAAGTCCCAGCTCCTTTTTTTTTTTTTCCTCACATTTTTGCTGTTATCAACAGCACAGCACATTCTTCCCCACAACCAAACCAGCAGAAAAAGGGGGGGGGGGCAAAAATTAAAGAATTAAAAAATCCTTTCTCCCTTCTCCAGAAAGCCTTCTCTCCTTCCCTGACTTCCTGTGCCTCTCCCCGCTCCCTGTGTCTGCTTCCTGGTCTTGGACGCGCACCACGCATTGCCTCATCTTGGTGGGTCTTTTCTCCCACGTTGCTTCCTGGTGCTCAATCTCACCTGCCCAAGAGACTGGAGTCCCCTCAAAGGCAGCATCTCAGTTCCTGTGGCTGCTGAAACAAAGTACTACAAAGTGGGTGACTTCAAACCACAGAAATTTATTGTTTTACAGTTTGGGAGGCCAGAAGTCCAGAATCCAGGTGTTGGCAGGGCCGCGGTCTCTCTGAGGAGTGCAGATGGTCCTTCCTTTCCTCTTCCAACTCTTGCTTGACTTGTGGCTGTATCACTCTGGTCTCTACCTCCCTCTTCACCCGGCTTCCCTTCATTCTGTTTTCTCCTCTTCTGTCTTTTATAAAGACGTGTGTCATTGTATTGGCCTGCCCAGCTAACCCCGAATGATCTCATACAGAGATGCTTAACTTAGTTACTTCTGCCAAGACCGTTTCTCCAGAGAAGGTCACACTGACAAGTTCTGGAATTAGACATAGGCATGTATTTGAGGTCCCACCATTCATCCTGCTACTGGCAGAAATCCTGCATTGGGCTTGTTTCTCCCAAGGCCCTGACTTGAGTCTGGAGGAAGCCTCAGGCAGACACTGTCAGGCTGAGAGAGGGCGTGATGTCCTGGAGACCCCTCTTAATGGGGACAGAGTCTGGGGGGGGCGCACAAGCAGCCACTCTCCTCCTGTGGCCACATGCTCTGGGACACCAAGGCTTGCCGTGTTGCTGTCCAAGGACTCTGTGCTTCAGACCTCCACCAGGCTGGCCTTCCCAGACAGCAATCCAGACCAGCAGAATGAGGGGTAGTAGTGTTAATTGCATATTTACTTATTTGACTTTCAAAAAATGTTATTTTAATTTTTGGGGGTGCCTGGGTGGCTCAGTTGGTTGAGCGACTGCCTTCGGCTCAGGTCATGATCCCGGAGATCCAGGATCAAGTCCCACATCGGGCTCTCTGCTCGGCAGGAAGCCTGCTTCTCCCTCTCTCACTCCCCATGCTTGTGTTCCCTCTCTGGCTGTGTTTCTCTCTGTCAAATAAATAAAATCTTTAAAAAAAAGTGTTATTTTAACTTTTTAAAGCAGTTAGCACGAGTACCTGCTTGTTATAAAAAATGGGAATAGGTGCCTGGTGGCTCAGTCATTAGGCATCTGCCTTCAGCTCAGGTCATGATACTGGAGTCCCAGGATTGAGCCCCGCATCGGACTCCCTGCGGGAGGCCTGCTTCTCCCTCTCTCACTCCCTCTGCTTATGTTTCCTCTCTAGCTGTGTTTCTATCAAATAAATAAAATCCTTATTTTTAAAAAAAAAAAGGGAATAAGCTCCTCTCTCCTGTATTTTTTTTCCTTAATTGAGATCAGATGGTACTTACCCTTCCATATTTTGCTTCCGGAAGCAGGTTTTACATTTAAAATGCCTTCAGGGGGTGCCTGGGTGACTCAATCGCTAAACCATCTGCCTTCAACTCAGGTCATGATCCTAGGGTCCTGGGATCGAGTGCCTCGTTGGGCTCCTTGCTCAGCGGGAAGCCTGCTTCTCCTTCTCCCTCTCCCTCTCTGCCCCTCTGCCCTTCTCCCCCGCTCATGTTCACTCTCTCTAAGTAAATAAAATCTTTTAAAAAAATGCCTTCACTGGGGCGCCTGGGTGGCTCAGTTGGTTAAGCAACTGCCTTCGGCTCAGGTCATGATCCCAGAGACCCAGGATCGAGTCCCACATGGGGCTCCCTGCTCGGCGGGAAGCCTGCTTCTCCCTCTCTCACTCCCCCTGCTTGTGTTCCCTCTCTGGCTGTGTTTCTCTCTGTCAAATAAATAAAATCTTTAAAAAAAAAAAAATGCCTTCAGTATACCAAATACACATCTGAATAGAGAACAGGATGCTGACTTAGTTGTGAGCCCCTGCCTGGGCCCCATGCAGGCTGCTGAGCCCCAGGTTGGTCTCCCCGGTGGCCCCGTGTTGTTCCCCCATTTCAGGAGAGCTCTGGTCTGTTCAGTAAGACTGGACCTTACCTTCCTCCTCAGGGTCCCGGATCCCCAAGGCCTGGGCAGGCATAGACTTGAAGGTGCAGCCGCAGGAGCCGCTGGTGCTGAAGGACGTGGAGGACACAGATTGGTACCTACTTCAGGGTGACACAGATGTCAGAATAGAGGTGAGACCCTGGGCTGGCTCCCTGACCCCCACCTCACCTCTCCAGGGCCCCCTTTCTAGAGCCACAGGCCAACCTGAAGTTCCAGATGGGCAGGGTGGATAGAAGCCGAGGATCCCTTTAATACCAAGACCCTGTGCCCTCCCTGTGGGGGTGGCTGTGTGGCCAGGAGGACCTGGGACAGCCAAAGGGCATTGGGGGTCCTGGCCTGATGTTCCTTCTGTGTATAGAATGAGCTGGACCAGGTGAAGCTGTGGGGACTCAAGGAAGGCACCTACCTGTTCCAGCTGTCAGTGGCCGACGCCAGCCAGCCAGAGAGCACGACCAACATCACAGTTACTGTGCTGTCCCCAAAGCAGACAGAAGGTGAGGGAGGGCTTCTTGGAGCCAGCGCCCTCTATTGATGGGGCCCCAAAGCGGCCCCTCACAAGCTTTCCCCCCCCCCCCCCCCCCCCAGAATATTGCCTCGCGTCCAGCAAGGTAGGCCGCTGCCGTGGTTCCTTCCCTCGCTGGTACTACGACCCCAAAGAACAGATTTGCAAGAGTTTCGTTTATGGAGGTTGCTTGGGCAATAAGAACAACTATCTTCGGGAAGAGGAGTGCAAGTTAGCCTGCAAGGATGTGCAAGGTAGGCCTTTACGGGGCAGCTTTGGGAATCGGTGACTTTCCCCTAGGGATGGGTGGTCTCTCTGCCGGTCCGTGCAGTGGGCGGGGGAGTCCTCCATTCCCAGGCGCCCCCATCAGCTCGGCCCTGCCGGGACCTGGCCCCGACTCCTCTCACTTGTCTGTTTTCTCTCTCCCAGGCCCCTCACCGGACAGGCACAGTCCAGGTGAGCTTTGCTGCTTTCCCTATTCCCCTCACCCCTGCCAGGTCATGTCTTTGTCCCTGCCCCAGCTCACTTTGCCCAGCCTATTCCTGCCCTCATGGGATGTGGGAGGACCACTGGTGCCCCACCCCTTGCTGCCCAGCCCCCTGTCAGGGTCTGCCCAGTTTGTGTGCAGGAGAGCCTATGGGGGTTGGGGGTACTGGCCAGGGAGCAGGGGACATGTCATAATGCCGTGTTGGGGTAGAGAAGGCCGGGTTGATGATGGATGCTCGGTGACCTGTGCTCGAGCCTGACCTCATGCTTAATGCCATCCTGTCCCACCCAGTGTGCTCTGGCACCTGTCACCCCACCGAGTTCCGCTGCCGCAACGGCTGTTGCATCGACAGCTTCCTGGAGTGCGATGACACTCCCGACTGCCCCGATGCCTCCGACGAGGCCACCTGTGAAAAATGTGAGGCCTGGGAGAGGGAGGGACGCTGGGCCAGAGGGGGGCCCCTGACCGTGTGCTGTGCTACCCCCAAGGGAGATCCTTGTGGGCCCTGGGCCTCTGACCTTTCATCTTTGCAGACACCAGTGGCTTCGAAGAGCTCCAGAACATCCACTTCCGCAGTGACAAAGGTGAGATCCTCCCTGGGTCCCCTGGGTCTGGACAGAGGCCGGGACTGCCATCCTCCCGCACTGCTCCAGGTGCCCAAGGGGCCTGCTGGGTGGGCCAGGTGCAGGTAGAAAACTGGCAGGCTCCTAGGCTCTCTTCGTTTCCATGTTTCCCAAGCATGGGGCCTCCTCTTAATACCTTCAGAGATTGAAGCATGCTTGCATATCACTGAGATGTTATTTACCATTTTTCCTATAAATCAAGTACTTTTTTTTTAAGGTTTTATTTATTTGAGAAAGAAAGAGTGCAGTAAGGAGAGACAGAGAGAGAAAGAGAGAGAAGCAGATTCCCTACTGAGCAAACAGGAAGCCCAGTGCAGGGGTTGATCCCAAGGCCTGGAGATCATGACCTCAGCTGAAGGCAGATGCTGAACCGACTGAGCCACCCAGATGCCCCAAAATCAAGGGCTTCTTAAACTTAATGTATTAAAGGAAATTTCATCTCACTAGCATACTGAGAAAGCCACTATTCCATGTTACAAATTGAGATGAACTATTAAAATAACCGTAATACAGCAATGCTAATAATTTTTAGCTGGACACTGTTGCCTGTCAGGGCTCAAACCCTGAGCCTTCTTGGTTAAAACATAGACCATCCAGTGCTAGAGAGAAAACCAAGACCTTGACACAACTGGAAAAGCTGAAAGAAAATTAAAAACAAAACCAAAAAATCCCAGGGGCGCCTGGGTGGCTCAGTTGGTTGGGCGACTGCCTTCAGCTCAGGTCATGATCCCCGAGACCTGGGATCGAGTCCCGCATCGGGCTCCCCCCTCGGCGGGAGGCCTGCTTCTCCCTCCCTCACTCCCCCTGCTTGTGTTCCCTCTCTGGCTGTGTTTCTCTCTGTCAAATAAATAAACTCTTTAAAAAAAAAACAAAAAACAGTTATATGAATCAATGTAGGATATTTCTGTGCCTAAAATTGTTGGCCAGGATCTGTCTTCCTTGCTTCTGGCAAAACTACAGAGGGGCCAGCTGTTTCTGGGGTCCCCTGAGGCCCTGACTGCGTCTCAGCATAGGCGGGAGGCAGAACCACGTGGAGCCTGGTGACTGGTGGCAGGGAAGCCCCCACGGACCCGCTCACCCCTTGGCCTGCTCCGTACCCCGCAGGGCACTGTGTGGACCTGCCAGACACCGGCCTCTGCCTGGAGAACATCCCCCGCTGGTACTACAACCCCTTCAGCGAGCGCTGCGCCCGCTTCACCTATGGTGGTTGTTACGGCAACAAGAACAACTTTGAGGAGGAGCAGCAGTGTCTCGACTCCTGTCGGGGCATCTCCAGTGAGCTGGGCAGTGGGCGCAGGAGAAGGGGTGGGGAAGGGCTCAGCAAGAGTGCTGTGCTCGGTCTCAGGGCCTGGGCTGGCCCCGGCCCCTCATCAGAGTACCCGGGATGGCGGTGACGGAGGAGGGCAGTGGGTGCTCTAGGGCACTGAGGGGCAGCTGAGTCCAGAGCCTTGAGCACTTACTTGTTTCTCTCCTCATCATTTTGTAGAGAAGGATGTTTTCGGGCTGCGGCGGGAGAGCCCTATTCCTAACATAGGTGAGCCCCATTCTGCCCTCTCACGGACGGGTGGGTGTCCGCTCAAGGACCAACTCCACACGATCGGTGCTGACTGCTGAAACCTGTGTTGGGAAGGATGCTGAGGTTGGCTACACAGAGTGCCACAGTCCCTGGGGGCACCTGCCACAGGCAGAGGAGGGAAGGACAGTAAAGTGCAGGTCATATGTTTGCCATCAGAGTCCCAGACATTTCCTTGCTCCTGATGGAGCCCCACTGCTCATACACTGGGGGTCATCCCACACCTGGCATCCACCTGACTTGGTCCCTGCTGCACAGAGTGAGGATGGGCATCAGGGCTGAGCAGGCCCTGGGAGCTCTGCTCCATTATGCCCCTTCTTCCCCCAGGCTCCGTGGAGATGGCTGTCGCAGTACTCCTGATCATCTGCATCGTGGTGGTGATCACCCTGTTGGGTTACTGCTTCTTCAAGAACCAGAGGAAGGGCCTCCACAGCGGCCACCGCCACCACCCCCAGCCCCCTACCCCTGCCAGCTCCACAGTCTCCACCACAGAGGACACGGAGCACCTGGTCTACAACCACACTACCCACCCTCTGTGAGCCTGGGGCTCTCGCAGGCGCTTTCCAGCTCGTGCCGGGCCCTGCTTCCTCCTTGCCAAGATGCAAGGGCAGCGAAGACTCTGGGACCAAACTCCTCTAGCCTGGTTCCCAGGCCCACTCTGCTTCTGAGACAGGGCTCCGGCCTCTCTGGGAGATGCCTCAACGAAGCTTAGGCCTCCCCTTCCTGACAGAGCTCCAGGGTCTAGGAGGAGCAGAAAACCTTTGAGCCCAGAGTCCCACACACAGGTGGACCTGTCTGCCTAGGATTTCAGAAGAAGTTTGTTTCTTGTTCAAAGCGGCCTGGTCCTGCCCTTCCCACTCTGCAGCGGCCAGAGCTAGGGGCAAGGACGTGCCTGTATATTTTGTGCTGTATAGAGTTGCTTTTTTGTTTATTTAATGCCATGGGGATGGGTAAGAGGAGAGGGAAAAGGCTGCCTCTTTCCTTTCCCCCAAAAATGAGGCCTGGCCCAGCCCAGGCCCAGCGGGGCTGCTGTATCCTCCCCACACGCCCCAGGGCTCTCAGGCAACACCTCCCCCCCCCCCCCCCAGGCCCCAGTCCACCCACAGGGTAATAAAATGGTTGGTTCTGTGAGGCTGCTGCCTCTGCTCTGTGGGGCAGGAGA
>PITA01028056.1:0-19964 GCA_004023965.1 Spilogale gracilis
CCGCACCCCTGTCAGGCTTGAACTCAGGTAAGAGCCTGCTTGAGGGTCTCTCCCTCTTCCTTTCCGCCTGCTCACGCTCTCACTCTCTTTCTAAAATAAATAAATATTATATATTAAAATTTATTATTATTATTTTTAAAGATTTTATTTATTTGACAGAGAGAAACACAGCCAGAGAGGGAACACAAGCAGGGGGAGTGAGAGAGGGAGAAGCAGGCTTCCCGCCGAGCAGGGAGGCCGATGTGGGGCTCGATCCCGGGTCTCCGGGATCATGACCTGAGCCGAAGGCAGTCGCTTAACCAACTGAGCCACCCAGGCGCCCCTAAAAATTATTATATAAATGTGCACATATACATATTGTGCACATAGACATATTGAGATAGTTATCTCTGGTTTTTGTTGGGTGGCATTACAAGAACTTTGATTTCTCCTTAGTTTAGTTTTGGTTTTGAGTGTTTGTGTAATGAGTGTGTTTTAGATCACTTAGATTCAAGGTTTACACTAACCATGAGGAAATACTGAGCTTGGGCTCCAAGTGTTTTTTGTATTTGTTCGAATGTCTAGGTATATTTATTTTTCCACAGTGTCTCTAAGATATTAGAACTTCCCTTGAAACCCATTCTTTCTTCCTATCTCAATTCATTTTATTGCCTATCTCAATATGACATCATCTTGTTACTCAAAACAAAAATCAACATTTTTTAAATTAAAAAATAAAGGTACTTCTTCCTTCCAAGAAACATTTCAGGGACAAAGGTGAATATTAATAGGCTACATGCCAGTAGGATTTAATCTTATTTTTTTATCTTGTTTCATAATTATGGATATATTACATTTTAACACATATATCTGTTACTATGCTGTAAATGTCCCCTTCTGGATTACTTGTGTGATATGGTAGTTACCTCTATATAAATAATTTCATTCTTTTGCTGGTGAATATGGTATACACTTCTCAAGCAATGTTTTCTTATTTCTGTTTAAAATCAAACTGAGTTTCACGGAGAAGAATACGCGTATCTCAATTTATTGAAATCAATAGTCAGAAAAAATTTTGCCGGATTTATTTTATCCTTAATAAAATGAAATACACACACACCTGACACAATGTGTATTTTCTGACATTCTCTAAAGATACCTGTATAAATTGCAATCATTTGATTTTATCAAGTTTTGTCACTAGCAATGGCATTTTGGATTTCAGTGCACATTTAAAAAAAAAGCAAATATGAAACAATACTGTGTCACTCTAAAATTTCATCATATATTAAAATGTTTTTACCTTTCTCTTGCCAAACACTAATTATTAAAGCCTCAAGTTCTGCTTTGCAATGTAATTTTCTAAGTTTTGCTTTATTTTTTTGCCAGGCCTGTTGAATGCTGGCACTGGTCTATGGAATCAGGCTTAGTGAGATGAAGGTCAGGATAACTGAGAGATTGTACCAGTTTTCTAAGAGCCTGGGTAATGAATTCAAACAACTAAATATAGGACTGGAATGAATCTTTTATTCCCTAAAACAATCCACAATTGAGATGGTTGACACTGGATGGATTTCCACAGATAATCACAAAGAGAACTCAAGGACATGACTTTGAACCCGTCTGAGACACGAACCCCACGGATGACTTTGAAGTGCAGTCGTATCACTTGGAATGGACGCATGAAAGTGCCAGTTGTCAGATAAATCCTTTTTTGCAAAGTTTTCCATCATTTCTCATTTTACAGCAAACATGCTCTAAAAGAAATTTTCTAGATTTTCGCTGAAATCCAAAGAACTTTACTAATCCTTCTTAAGTCATCATTCTGCAATAATTCCCAACAGTCACAAACTTCCCTAAGGAGCTGGGATCGCAAAGAGGAGTCACAGAAGAAAGAAGCTGTACTCTCAAAGAAATGAATCACTATAGGCATAACTCTAGTGGCTTTTAAAGTGGGCTCCTACATCATTGCATGACTTATCAACTCAGAATTTAGAGTTACTGTTCTATCAGGAATACTCCCTGAAATAAAACTGCTTTCCTTTACTTTCCTACAGCAGGAAGAAGAACAGACAAGAAACAAAACAGGAAGGTGTGTTGCTCCAAAAACGTCATAGGACCGGATGACTCGGAAACCTTCACCAAACTTGGGACCTTGACACCATTCACACCTAGATGTGCTGCAATGGAAGACACGTCAAGTCAATAGTTTGTAAATCTCTACTGAAGAAAAGCCATGTGCTTGATGCTGTGCGAGACTCGCAGCGGTAGAAATGAGGGCCTTTGTCATTAATGAGCTTACCATCTAATTGAGGAGCTAAAACATATACAAGTAAAAATTAAAGGCTAAAAAATAAAGTAGATAAATCTATATAAAACGATCTTCGATTTCTAAAACAAAAAGGTATAGATGCAGGGGCGCCTGGGTGGCTCAGTTGGTTAAACGACTGCCTTCGGCTCAGGTTATGATCCCGGAGACCAGGGATCGAGTCCCACATGGGGCTCCCTGCTCAACGGGAAGCCTGCTTCTCCCTCTCTCACTCCCCCTGCTTGTGTTCCCTCTCTAGCTGTGTTTCTCTCTTTCAAATAAATAAAATCTTAAAAAAAAAAAGGTATAGATGCATAGCAAGAAACACTGTAAGGATAAAGTCCAAGTAGAAAACAATAATTATTCTTAGTCAATGTGATCACAGGAAATTTTATGTGTCTTTATAATCTTTTTCTGTATTTTCCAAATTATCTATAATAAATATGCATTATTTTATAATTCAAAATAAATATAAAATAAGGGGACTATATATGCCTTTGTATAATTCAGGATTAATGTCTGTATATATTTTAATTTTAATTTTTTTTAAAGATTTTATTTACTTGACAGAGAGATCACAAGTAGGCAGAGAGGCAGACAGAAAGAGAGGAAGAAGCAGGCTCCCTGCCGAGCAGAGACCTCGATGCGGGCCTTGATCCCAGGACCCTGAGATCATGACCTGAGCTGAAGGCAGAGGCTTTAACCCACTGAGCCATCCAGGCACTCCTGATGTCTGTATATATTTTTAAATGCTCCCAAATCAGTTTAAAAAAAAAAATCGACCCCCTTAGTCCATTGACATTAGCACATGAACAGACTATTTACAGAAGAAACTTGAATGTCTAGAAAACATTGAGAAGTGGAGCTTCTCAGTCTCATTAGTAATCAGAGAAGACAGACACTATTTCATAATCATGAGATAGGCAAGATGGAAAAGTCTGAGTACAAAGTTTGGTAAGGATGAGGACCATCAGGGACATTCATACTTTCTCGGTGGTGTAGAAATTGGTATAATTTACCAATTTTAGATTTAAAAAATAAAACTTAATATAAAAATGTATACATGTTAAGTTCTATGTATAAAATCTCAAAAGAAAGATTTAACAAAATGTCTTGGGCACCTTTGTACTGCAATAAATTTTGTTTGGTTTCATATTAATAGCACCGTAATATTCCATAGTATGGATACACCATAATTTATTTAACCCCTTTCTTACTGATGCACACTGAGGCTGCAGTTATTATCCTTATACCTAACTTTGCATTCACTTATAACTATTTCTGTGAGACGGATTCTGATGATTTATATTTTTATTTCAAGGGGTAAGTAGAATACTATCCAATTGCCTTCCACAAATATTTCATCAGTTTACAGCATACCAGTAGTAACTGGTACGTATTAATCCAGTTTGGGGCATCCAACAACAACATTTAATGTCAATCTTTTCAATCTTAATAAAACAGGTAAACTGGAGTACCTGGGTGGCTCAGTTGTTAAGTGTCTGCCTTCGGCTCAGATCACAATCCCAGAGTTCTGGTATTGAGTCCCGTATCAGGCTCCTTACCTGCAAGCAAGGAAGCTTGCTTCTCCCTCTACCACTCCCCCCTACTTGTGTTCCCTCTCTGCCGTGTCTCTCTCTGTCAATAAATAAATAAAATCTTAAAAAAAAAAAAATCACATGTCTTCAGTTACTGTTCCCCTGTTGTGAGCAGCTGACTTGTTATTCTTTGTAAGCAGCTTTTTTGTCCCTAGATGGTTTTAAGTCTTGCCTTTATGGTGTCCTTCAGTTTTCCCATTAGGTCTGTTAATTAGCTCACATAGAGCTTGCAGCATCTGAATTCACATCTTTCATTACTTCTGAGAATTTACAGACTTCTTGGAGACTCTACATCTATGGTAGAGTGTGTGTTTCAAACTCTTTACCTCCTTTCTCCATAGACACAGGATCTCTTCAGTTTCCTCTACATGTTTGTCTAGTTGTCTATTTAATCTATGCACCAAGTTAATTTCAACTGTTGCACTTTTAGTTTTTGGAATTTAATTTCATTTAAAATTTCTTCCTCATATTTGCCCAGTCATATTTGATGGTCTTTTATTTCTTAACCACTTTTAAAATTAAAATCATATTTTAGTACTTTAAACACTTAAAGTAGGTATTTCATGTTTTGTAAAATTCCAATATCTTAGATCCTTAGATCTTGGATCTTAGATGTAATATCTTAGATCCTTGTGTACCTTTTGAATGGTTTTGCTGACTTTCATTTTTAGTGGTTTATTTCCTCATGTATCTGGAAATTTCTTTAAACTGTGAGATAATATTCACTTGACCTTAATTTTCTGGAATCTCCAAAATCTAAATTGAGGATGTTTCTTTGGAAAACGTTTATTTACTGGGGAAAAAAAAAAAGATATTCACTGCTTGGGGACGCTTAGCCTATTCTTGGGTACAGATTTGAGGAATGTCAGGTTCAACTTCCCTATTTCGTGTGAGTTCAAATCTTTTTGTCCCATAGCTGTTTACCACTCCCTAGTTAGGTTTTACTTCTTTATAAAACTTTTTGGCCTTCGAGATTTTTCTTAGTTTTTCACGTGCATTTGAATCTCATGAGCACTGACATCTCAATGCATTAAAATTGAAAGCTTCAGATCCTGGACCCTTTTCTACTGGTAGATTATTAATCACTTTTTCAATTTCTTTGATGATTACTAGACTGTTTAGGCTTCCTGCCCTTTACGGAGTAATATTGGTAATTTATATACTCCTGGGAAATTTACTTAGGCAGATAACAAATATTTGTTAAATCAACAATTTAAGGACTGGTGAGTGTGAAAATAGTTTTATACCATCTGAAGGAATTACGAGATAAACTGAGTGGATTCCTAGTTCATGGGGTTTAAAAACCCTGGTCCTGAGATTAGGCAATGATTCTCACACTGGCCATTAACCCCTGAGGAGGAGTAATTGCTGTAAATAAGGCTACTCTCTTCACTTGAGAGTATACAGCGCTTCCCTACATAGTGTGCCAGGGACTAAAGAACCCTTTTTTGGAAGAAACCACTTCTATGTCCTTAGTAATTCATAGAAACGATTAATATCACAACTGTATAGACGTTGCCAACTTCACCTCAGGAATTTGTAACTCACACTGGAATTAAGTAGTAACCTGAGAATATTAGTAAATAGGCTGAATTCAGGCTATATTATTATACTGAAGAGCCAGAAGGAGAAATTTAAAGAATTCTGTGAACATTCCAGGCTGTGGTCGGGGTGTGTTAATAGTAAAACTGTCACCTGGCCTCTAATGAATACCATTTTAAATGCTTAAGAAAGTATTTTCATTAAAAGGGGTTTGGAATTTGCTCACCATTTTAGTAGCTTTTGAATTTCCATGGGGATCACCTTATAATATTCATGTAGATTATTTTTTAAAAAGAAAAAAGAAGTAATTTGAGTAAGAGGTGGTGGACTATTCAAAGAATTCTCTTTCCAAAAAATAGGATGAGTGAAAGTATTCTCAAAGAGGATTTTTTTCAGGTTAAGCTTCAAAATTGCAGATGGAAAAGTCGTCAGTTCATTTCCATCAACATTCAGTTTTTCAAGTGATCTGCAAATAAAGGAAACGAAATCTAAAAGGTATTTATGCAATTTATAATACTAAAGTAAAATTTTGTTCCTGTGTTCCTGCAAATTGGCATCAAACATAGTAGCAATAAAATACAAGTATTTAAGTATTTCCTTAAGAATTATAAAGCAAGTGAAACAGACTATTATGCAGATGAGTGCATTTGTGTGAATAGTAGAGTTAAAGCATGTACTTTGGGTCTTTGCAACATGTCATTATGGAAAAAGAAAAAAAATAGTATAATGATAGAAAAAATATATTTTCATAGACAAATTGAACATCAGTACATATTTTTTCCTTCAAGCCTAATCAAAACAGTGAAATTACCATTATCAAAAACTATCCTGTGCTATGTTGCAATTTTGGTTTTTCATCACTTGCAACTGCTTGTTTTTTACGGTATCAGTTGCTTCTCGTAACAGTAGTTCCTTTGTTTGAAGAGAATAAACGTTACTGATTGTCTCATTTTATACTACTTGCCTTGATGGTTTTTTTTTGTTTTGTTTTGGGTTGTTTTTTTTTTTTAATAGTCACTCATGTTCTTTCTACTTAGTGCTGAAGAGAATCAGGAAAATATCTGCTTATGTGGGACACATAAAAACAAATCAAAAGCTCGTCCAACTTGTCAAAGGTGCTAGGAGTGAAGAGGGTGACCGGAGGACTGAAGTTGCTGGGAACTCTAGATTCTCATGTGCAGTGTAGTTTCTTCCTCACACAAATTAAATTCTTTGGTTCTGACTCCTGCTGACAATAGTAAACCATTGTCAAAGAAGGGACTTGAAACAGTGAGGCTAGGAACACGGCACCTCACCTGTCTTACACCCTCAGCCACAGTCTGACTGCTGCCCACTTGGCACAGTCTGGGAAAGGCGAGCAAGACGCCATGTTTACTTTGGTCCCAAAGGAGAGAGCTGCGTGGTCACTCTGCTCCCTCTACACCAAACACAAGCCTCGGGACCAGCGGCAGAGAGCCCAGTGCACAACCAGAACAAGTGTGGTGGAGTCTAGGGAGATGCCAGTGGCGGGGAGGTCCCCAAATACCACCTGGGGGAGGCTGCCCCTCCCTGAGTTGCTGTATCTTAGAGGCTTCGACAGTCTGGGCTCATCTTTCTTCTGGATGAGTTCTGCAGAGTTTGAGAGGCTAAGCAATCTATAAAATTAGAAGAGCTCCACGTTGAGACAGCCTTAGAAGCTGAGCATCCCAGGGAGCAGAGAAACTTCCTCCAGTTACGCCATTGACACTCTGAATGGCGCTCTTGTGACTGCCTTTGCTCCTAAGCTGAAGACAAAGCAGCCAGAAGAGAAAAACTGGCAAACACACAGAACAGTGCTCCTGAGGCAATCAGGTTCTGTGGAGGCAGAGAGGTTGGGGTGGGGAGCAGGAGAAACACTTAATAAAGTGCATACACACACGCACACACACAGACTTTCTTGAACCCTAATACACGATTTGTAAAACCAAAGAATTAAGTGGATGAGCTGAAGAAGAACATGGTCTTCATAAAAATATGAATTAGAGGCAAATGCAAAGGAAAAGAAATAACTCAAACAGGCAAAAATATAAAGAAAAAAGCATGAGAAAAAAACTATGTAGATGCCACAGGGATAGATCCAGGAGCTCTAACATATAAATGTGTTTCCGGAAGAGAAAATGAAACAGATGGAGAAGTGGTGATGATTAAACATATTTCCTTGACTGAAACCAGAAAAGTTTAAGCTGGTGATTAAAAGAGTTCACTGAATTGCCGGAAAGACAGATGGGATCATGTGACTTACAAGAAATAGATATTTGGTCTTCGTGCACAGTTCCTGGATCACATCTTCCAAAACCCTTGGAATTTCCTGAGCAGTAAGAGCAAGGGAGCATCTTTTATTATATTTTGTCTCTTGTTCTCAGTTCTTGAAATCACTTCAGAGCCATAAAGGTAAAAGGGGTGTCTTATTTTTCATAATAAGCCTCTTTCCACCACAACTGGGATTCTGGTAATGAGGGGACTTGGGGAAAACACCTAAAGATGGGGCTGGTTTTCAGGGAACCCAACCCCATGAATGGTCATGACTTCCAAGGAGGGCAGATGGTCTGGAGGTTGAATCAATCACCACTGGTTTAACTAATCATGCCTATGTAATGAAACCTTCATGAGAGAGAGAGAGAGAGAGAGAGAGAGATGGGTCAGAGACCTCCCAGGCTGACAAATCAGGACACTTCAAGATGCCAGTGGGGCCAGGACAAAAGCTCCTTTATTTGGGATTTTGCCAGATGTATCTCTTCACCTGGATGTTGATTCATAGCCTTTAATATATCCTATGTAATAAACAGGTAAACCAATGAGTCAACAGGTTTCCTGACTTCTATGAGCCAGTCTAGCAAATTAATGGAATGTGAAGAAGGGGTTGTGGGAACCTCCAATCTGTAGCCGGTTGTTAAGCACAGGTCACCACCTGTGTCTGAAGTGGGGCGAGAGGGCTGCCTTATGGAACTGAACCTGTAGGTTCTGATGCCATCTCCAGGTAGATAGTGTCGGAATTGATTGAATTGTAGGACACCCAGCAGGTGTCCTAAAATTGCTATGGTGTGTGGAACACCTGTTCCCCCTAGCCATGGTGGAATTAGATACAGAACAGCTTTAGCAGGTTAAAAAAAAAAAAAAGACACACCCCAGAGCATAATCTGATAAAATTCCTGAAAACCCAGGATTATGAGAAAATCATAGTCTTTCCAGATAAAAGTAAGAACCACTTCAAAGGAAGAAGAAGTCAAACAGGCATCAGGCACCTGGTGTGCAATGCTAGAATATGGGGGAGGTTGGGGTCCCGGGGGCCACGTATGGAAAGGGCTGCCATGCCACCGCCCACCAGTGGAGCCACCGATGATGTTTTAGGATTAAAGGTTCTGAGGAAATAAATGGCCCACAAACTCCATCCTAGACAAATAAATAAGAGAAAATTCTAAATAGCTAACAACTCAAAGAAGATATCTCCACGTTCCAGATGAGGTAAAACAAGGATGGTAAGCTATGGGTCTTGAAATATGTAGAATCAAATATAAATGAAGAAGGACTGAAAATGCTCATGAGATTCTCAGTGCTCAATAAATAATCCTGAAATAAAAAGAGATGTAATGAAGAAGAAAATACTAATGAGAATATGAAACCAAAGTTTCTAAACCATCTCAGCAACACCTATAATCAGATAAGAGGTCAGTGCATTTGGAGGAAAAGCAGGAAGAGAAAAGGATTCTAAAGGTCTTAGCTACTGGTGGAAGGCAGCAGAGGGGAATGGACCAGTCATAGAGGGGGAAGTAGCTTTTATCTTGATTTTATGAAATATTAAAGAAAAATGTGTTTGTGTGTCTGGGGGAAAAAGATAGACATTAATAGCCTGGGAAAGTACAGTAGAGGTCCAAAATTAATGAGGGAGAAAAAAAAGAGAACAAATAGCATCCTGAAAAAAAATCACACACACACACACACACACACACGGCAAATAAAAAAAGAAAAAAGTAAATAAACAGTAAATACAAAGTAAAATGGAAGAAAAAACTGAATATATCAGCCATATCAAATGTGAAGAGGTTGAATTCTATTAAAATATAAAGATTGTCATATGGGAAATTGAATAATTGGCACAAATACTAGAAAAGCAGAGATAAAATCATTTCACTTTACTGAAGATAAGACTATTCTCTAGAAAACCAAACAAAATCTAGTAAAACTGAACCAGAATAATTTGGGTTATATAGCTTGAGTTTAAATTCATGTAAGGAAGGACATAGCTTTTCTCTATGCTCTACTGACAATAGTCAGCTAGAAATAAAATTAGAGAAAATGTTACATTCATAGTAACAACACAATTATAGAATACTTAAGAGAAGGTTAGTAATAAAGATAAAGGACTTAATGTGAAATGAGTCATAAATTTTTTTAAAGCTTTTATTTATTTATTTTAGAAAGAGACAGTGGAAGGAAGGGGCAGAGAGGGAGGGAGAACAAGAGGGAAAGAATCTCAAGCAGACTCTGTGGGGAGCCTGATTCAGGTTTGGACATGGGGTTCGATCTCACAATCCTGAAATCATGACCTGAGCTGAAACCAAGAGTCGACCCTTCAGCCGACTGAGACATTCATTCATCCCAAGTCATAAGTTCTTACGAAGAACATAAAGCAAGATCTGAACAAATTAAAAAATATGCTACATCTTAGGATGAAAGATTTATTAACATCAGAAATGTAAATTATTAAAAATTTATATGTAAACTCAAGACAATTCCAATCAAAATCTCAATTTTATGTTTACTTTTTTTGGGGCGGTTGGGCTTGGAATGATATTAAATGCTCTTAAACATGATCTAAAGAGAATAGTTAAATAGCTAATGGTTAATAGACTAGTTAGTAGTTAAAAGACCATTATTGAAAAATAATTTCCCTACTAATTATAAGAAATTACTCTAAAGTCATAATCAAAATAGCATGGTACTGATCTGGAAGGATATAGATGAACTTCAGAGACTTTTTAAAAATCAATGTAAAAAAGAATCAGCGCTTGGTATTAGGCTTACACGGTGTATATGTATTTCCTTACCCCAAATAAATAAAACTGATCAAAACTACAGGTATACACCCAGAAAAATGGACAAAATGAAGCATGTCATTCTATTAAGGAGCCATTGGTACAGCTTTTAAATAATTACTGAAAATGTTATGTCTTAAAAATGCCAGTCATTCAAATCATGTTTCTGTAAATGTGATGTTTTCGTATGTTATATTTTGTGACTATTAAATATATGAAAGAACTCAGTTTTCTCCAACACAGTCATCCTCAAATATGTCCTTTCAGGGCACATGACACTGTGTACTTACGACTTCCAAAATACCTGAGTTTCCGGATTTCATTTGGAATGGAAGCAATACTATTGTAGGAAATATCAAGTTCCTCAAGATGGGACAAAAAAAATAACCTTAGAAAGAGAAAATGAAATTAAAAATGATTACGTATTGGTCATTACTAGGCATGGATAAAGAATTAAATACTTGAGCAAATAGGTAGAACCATAGAGAAACTACATTTTTCCATGATCTTGAAATTTATGGACTTCTTTTCATTATAGGTGTTTTTTTTTTTTTAAGATTTTATTTATTTGACAGAGAGAAACACAGCCAGAGAGGGAACACAAGCAGGGGGAGTGAGAGAGGGAGAAGCAGGCTTCCCACCGAGCAGGAAACCCAATGTGGGACTCGATCCCAGATCTCTGGGATCATGACCTGAGCTGAAGGCAGGTGCTTAACCAACTGAGCTACCCAGGCGCCCCTCAGTATAGGTGGTTTAATGACAATTGAAGTTCCTAAAATGATTCATCTATCCTTTAAGACTGCTTTGGGGGCACCTGGGTGGCTCAGTGGGCTGAGCCTCTGCTTTCAGCTCAGGTCATGATCTCAGGGTCCTGGGATCCAGGCCCACATCGAGCTCTCTGCTCAGCAGGGAGACTGCTTCCTCCTCTCTCTCTGCCTGCCTCTCTGCCTACTTGTGATCTCTCTCTGTGGCAAATAAATAACAAAATCTTAAAAAAAAAGAGACTGCTTTGAAATGTTTGAGCAGATAAAACCCCACACAGAAAAAGCCACCTGAGAACTTTCTAACACATTTAGAGATAGTCTTTTCTTGGTTACTGGTTGCTGTATTAGTTTCCTAGGGTTGACAAAACAAATGACCACAAGGCCAGGTGGCTTAGAGCAACAGACACTTATTGTGTCACAGTTCTAGAGGCTGGAATTCCGAAATCAAAGTGTCAGCGGAGTTGGTTCTTTCTGGAGGCTGTGAGGGCCCTCCAGTTAGGCTTTCAATTGGAAAAGACAAGAAACAGAAAAGAAAGGGAAAAAAACAAAACAAAACAAAAAACCCCGAAAAACAAAATAAGGAGAGGGGAGACACACATTCTGGTGATGTCGTTACCCCTTAAATGAACAAAAAAATCCCACATATTTCACGAACAAATGCTATCTCAAAGCTTTGGGAAAAAGAAGAAATCTTTTGGATTTTTAAAATGATCTCTTGTCTTTATTTTACAGGAAAACTAAATAGACAAATTACAGACCTTTTCATGGTCACAAAACTTCAAACGCTTTATCTGAGAGCATTGTTTATACATTTCCATAGTATAGTCAAGGGCATAACTCTAACTGTAGAGGGTCTATCTGTAAGGGGCATAGAGTTAGGATGAGAATCCAGCTCTTTGTGCCTCCAGAACCTGGACCTTCATATCTACATTTACTTTACACCCTATGCCTCAAGGAAGTCAGAGCAAAAATAGTAGCAACAAAAATTCAGGCCTCAGTTGACTTTGTGCTGTTGATCTCCGCTTGAGATGCATGCCTAATCTAGGCTATTAAATAAAAGAGATAGGGGCGCCTGGGTGGCTCAGTGGGTTAAAGCCTCTGCCTTTGGCTCAGGTCATGATCTCAGGGTCCTGGTATCGAGCCCCACATTGGGCTCTGCTCAGCAGGGAGTCTGCTTCCCCCTCTCTCTCTCTGCCTGCCTCTCTGCCTACTTGTGATCTATATCTCTATCAAATAAATAAATAAAATCTTCAAAAAAAAAAAAAAGAAATATACTGCTTCAGGGGGTCCTGGGTGGCTCAGCTGGCTGAGTATCTGCCTCTGGCTCAGAGTGTAATCCCCTGCTCAACCGGGAGCCTGCTTCTCCCTCTCCTGCTCCCCGTGCCTGTGCTCTCCTTCTCTCTGTCAAGTAAATAAATAAAATCTCAAAGACATATCTATCGGGGCGCCTGGGTGGCTCAGTTGGTTAAGCAACTGCCTTCGGCTCAGGTCATGATCCTGGAGACCCGGGATCGAGTCCCACATCGGGCTCCCTGCTCGGCGGGAAGTCTGCTTCTCCCTCTCTCACTCCCCCTGCTTGTGTTCTCTCTCTGGCTGTGTTTCTCTCTGTCAAATAAATAAAAATCTTTAAAAAAATCTATCTATCTATCTATACACATATATATATATACTGCTTTATTTTAGAAACACTAAAATTTTTGAGAAATAGCTCCTTAAAACTTTTTGATTATATATATATACATATATATGTATACAGAAATAAATATAGATACATGTGCATACACAGATAAGTATACATACATATATTACTCAGCTCTGTTCCCAGGGAGTATCTAGAAGCAATGTTGTCCCAATAGTACTGGGACATCTAGCACCCAGATCTGTTTTAAATGCCATCTTCCAATCAAAAGGAAGCAAGTTTTGCTTAGAGAAATAGCTGCTTCTAGTATCAAGGGTGGAAAAATACAATTTATGTTACTCTTGAAAAATGTAGATGATTTAAACAGAAATAAAATACACATAATGCAATATTCTTTTAGTGTTGATTTCTTCTATATATATTATGTGTAATGTGAAATGTGTGTATATACAGGAACGGTATAACTTTTATGTGCTTTTTTTGTTCTTTTAAATGAATAGTTTTACAGTTTACGAATGTAGAATTTCTTGGTCTAATAAATATAAACAATGCTGGGGGAACAACTTTATAAATGAATTTTGTTGCATTTCCTTAATTACTGTGAAAATCTTCTTTACAAAATGTTGTTCAACTATTTAAGAGTCCCTGTCCCTTTGCCCTTAACTCACATCAAATTTGTTTAACTCTAACTGAAAGATGTATCTTGTTTTGCATTTGGCTAAGGTTTTGGTTTAAGAATTAAATAATTACCAATCCATAACTCTGGAAAAATTCCATCTCTTTTATACCCAAATATCAACATTCTTATTAAAGGATGTTACATATCATACTGGCTAATTTCTTGATTTACAGATTAGGAAATTGAGATGAAGAAGGTTAGGTGACTTTCCAGATGAAACAGATCATTATCAATTTTGAAGTTAAAAGTCCAGATTTCCTGATTCCACATACAGTGTCCTTTCCAAATGCACAAAAGCTATCCAGGGATCAGTGCAAGTTTCTCACTCTTGAGCCTCTTTCTATGATTCGTGTTCATTTAATCCATACTCAAATAATGGCTCTCTAGATGAGGATTCACTTGCCCCACATCAGTTGCCATCTATGTAGCTTCTAGGATTACTTTGAACACAATGATAAGAAGCAAATCAGCTAATTGGAAGCAAATGTGAATCATTCAGTGGCTAAAAAAGTTGCTAGCTGCTTTCAAAAAGAAACTGATCTCTTTCCAAATTACAAACTTTATTTTCTGTGCTCATAATCTCAGGCTATGGACCTTACCCAGGTGGAAGAGTAGTAATCAAATTAAAGGCAATGCTGAAAACTCTAAGGAACTTTAGTTGTCGAATTTCAGAAAGGATTTCTTTGATAGGATTATTTCTCAGTAAGAGTATTTGTAAATTTTTAAGACAAAGTATCTGAAGAACAGAAAAGAGAAACAAACATAAGTGAAATGACAAAGAATCACAGATTGCTATTTGGTACATTTTATAAACCCTTTGTACTAATGTAGTAGAATCAGCAAAGGAACATTGACTGGCTGTATCATCTATCTCTTCTTTGGCTCTTTTCCAGGGTCTCATAAATGTCTATTTTTTATTATAATTATTATTAACAAGAAATTAGTGCAATATACACGATGATAAAAATGGACTCACCTCTGTGGGAAAGTAACTGATGTCGTTAAAGGATAAGTTAAGATATATCAGTTGGGAAGCCAAACTTGTTAAATCTGGACAACTTGTGATAAAAAAGCCCTAAAAGAAAGTAACAAGAGATAAGAGGTTAATTAACAATGCATAAACTATTTTATACTAAAGTAAAAATAAGTAAGCACATAACTGAGTGATAGTGCTTGATGAAATACACTAATAAACCCATACTCATCTTCCATTCATTTGTTAGTCTGCCATAATAATTCCTTAAATATGAAAAAGATAGAAACGAAATAGAAACACTGCTAAGTATTCATGTTTATAATAAGTTTAGTGTTAGATGTGTAACAGGAATTATTTTGATTAACCACAAACAAACATTTACGGAGTGTCCATTGCATTCCGAAATGTAAGTAAATATATTTTATATTTAATTCTCTTTTATCTTATTTTTTTCATGTTTCTACTTCTTTTTCTGTTATGTCTAGCTAAAACCTCTTGCTTAAATATGCCAATTCTGATTGAGGAAAACTGCCCTGCTGTGTACTAAATGATGGTGCTGCCCACAAACCTTTATGTGAAGGCCCCCAACCCCAATGTGATGGCATTTAGAGGGGAGGCCTTTGTGAGGTAATTAGGGTTAGATGAGTTCTTAAGGGTGGAGCCCTTATAATGGGATTGGGGCCCAGATAAGAAGAAGAAGGGACCACAGCTCCTCTTTCCACCAGGTAAGGACACAGGAAGAAAGTAGGTGTGTGCAAGAGACCTCTAAGCAGTAAACAAATGAGCTGACACCCACCTCAGTGTTGGACTCCTGTGCCGCCAGAACTATGAGAAATTAATGGTATTTTGTCACAGCAGTCGGAACTGATAATGACCTCTCTGGTGTTCCAGTATCTTTAATACTCCAGGATAATTGAAACATTTGTTTCCTAAGGGTCATAGGATCAGTAGTGTTCCAGTGAATGGACCGAGGAACTCCAGCGTTGGAGGAGCAGACCTCAGCTTACAGAGAAGGGGGACGTCATCGTACGTGTGTTAGGCTATGCCACATACCACATAAGAATGAAAGGCTCGTGGCTAAAGAACCTTGACGTTAATAGTACTGGTTTCAAGACTGACCTTTTATTAAAGTATTACTATTTGTAAATGTGTATATAGACAAAAGTAGGCAGTTTTCCTATCATAAACACTTTTCTCTGCAGAACTGGTGCTGTACTTACAGAGCAGAAATGTGTCTGTCATAGTCTCTAATCATTCCACTTAGTGTGCTCTAACCACTAGGGCCTTTACATTTCCTTCTGTCTGGAAATTTCTTCCCTCATCTCATCCCATGAACGATATAGTCTCACCTCATCAGCGGCCAGCACAGTCAGCTGTCTGCTCACACGTCGCCTGGCCAGAGAGGCCTTCCTGGCCACCCTATGACAGATAGCAACCTCTCAGACCAGTGCTGTGGTGATGATTCCTGGTCCCTCTCACTTGCTTTATTTTTCTTCATAGTTCTAAAAATCACAGAACAGGCTATGTACAAATATATGTCTGATCTCACCCCCTAAAGTATAATAAGCTCCATGAAATAGGCATTCTCTTCTGTTTAACACACTGACATATAGTTAAGATTCATAGTTTACCACTGGCACATGGTGGGTTCTTAATAAATACTGGCTGAATGAGTGAATATCCAGAACCTTCACGTTGCCTCATGTAATCCCTGAGACCTTCACCAGGAGGCTGGCCCAACACAGGTACCCTGGATCTCTCTTTTACCATCCCATCATAAAACCTGTTTGCTGCACTTATCACGTGAAGGCTGGGTAGCACTGAGCACTGAGAGCAGTGTGGTCCAACATGGCGGAGGCGTAGGAGACCTAACTTTCATCTGGTGCCAGGAATTCAGCTAGATAGCTATCAAACCACTCTGAACACCTACAGACTCAACAGGATATCAAAGAAAAGAAGAGCAGCAATTCTAGGAACAGAAAGGCGACCACTTTCTGGAAGGTAAGACGTGCAGAGAAGTGAATCCGAGGCGACATTTGGGAAGACAGACCGCGGGGGGAGCGGCCGGCTCCCGGGCAGCAGTAGTGCAGCGGAGCAAAAATTGGTACTTTTGGAAGTCAGCTCCCCTGAGGGGCCCCACCCCAGAGGCTAAGTGGGGGATGGAGCCCTCGTGGGGACAGTGTGGTCTCAGGACCTGCGGGGTCACAGAAGGACCAGGGTGCCGAGCGTGGCAGAGCTCCCCGGATCGAAGCCGGGGAGCCGGCTGCAGGGACGGAGCCGAGGCGGGGGCTGTCAGCTCCAGGTTGCCACAAACTGTGATCCGAGGCACAGAAAAGCCATGCTGTTTGAGCAGGGGCTTAACAAGTGAAAGAACTGGGGAGACTCCCCTTCCTCCACTGGGAGGAGCGGTGCAGAGGGCGCCTGGCAGGAATCCGTTGCATTCGGAGACCCCAAACGGGGCCGAGCGCCAGAGATAGAATTGCTCGGTCTCAGGCCGGGTGAGCACGGAGTGTGGCCGGAGACCAGGGAGAGGGGCGTGATTGACTGTTTTTCTCTGGGGGTGCACTGGGAAGTGGGGCCGGGGCACTTGGTTCCTGCGAGCGGGAGACTGGGGGCCGCCATCTTCATTCCCGGCCTCCATAGCTGTACGGAGAGCGTTCAGGGAACAAAAGCTCCAAGAGCGAATCTCAGCGGATTGCTTAGCCTGAGCCCTGGGAAGGGCGGGGCAGTTCTTGGGCACAGACATTTGAGAATCAATACAATAGGTGTCTCCCTCAGAAGATCAGGAGAGCATCCAGCCAAGACCAAGTTCAGCCATCAGTGAGAACTGCGGAACTCCAGAGCTAGGGGAATGTAGCACATAATCATGCCTTTTCCTCCATGGTTCTTTAGTCTTTCAACTTTAATTTTTAAAACTTTCTTTCTTTCTTCTTTTTCTTTTCTTTTTTGAATTTTTCTTTCCTTTTCAACCAACTCCTTATCAGTTCCTTTTTTAGAATCTCTCTTAATTTTTATTTTTACTGTCATATTCTATCCCTTCATTGTATATATCCTTATTTTTTGAATATATACATAGTTTTTCTGTCTTTAAAATTTTGGGATGCAGTTTCTTCTAATAGACCAAAATACACCCAAAATCTAGTGTATGGCTCTGTTCTATTCACTGGCCTGAATATAATCTCTTTTTTTTTCTTTTCCACCCAGTTTCAGGTCTCCTCTGATTGTTTAGTGTATATTTCTCTGGGGTCATTGTTACCCTTTTAAGCATTTTGTTCTCTCATTCATCTATTCTTCTCTGGACAAAATGATAAAATGGAAAAACTCACCTCAAAAAAAAATTAAATAAGAGGCAGTACCAACTGCCAGGAATATAGTTAATATGGACATTAGTAAAATACTGGAACTAGAGTTCAGAATAACAATTATAAAGACACTAGCTAGGCTTGATAAAAGCACAGGAGACACCAGAGAATCCCTTTCCAGAATAATAAAATCTAGCCAAATCGAAATCAAAAAGGCTACTAATGAGTTACACTAAAAAATGGAGGCTCTAACTGCTAGGATAAATGGAGCAGAAGAGAGAATTAGTGACATAGAAGACCAAATGATGGAGAATAAAGAAGCTGAGAAAAAGAGAGATAAACAACTAGTGGATCATGAGGAGAGAATTTGAGATACCATACCATAAGATGAAGCAATTTTAGAATAATTGGGATCCCAGAAGAAGAAAGAGGGGGCAGAAGGTATATTGGAGCTAATATATATATATTTGCAATAGCAGAGAACTTCCCTAATTCGGGGAAGGAAGCAGGCATCAAAATCCAGGAGGCACAGAGAACTCCCTTCAAAATCAATAAAAATAGGTCAGCACCCCATCTTCTAATAGTAAAACTTGTAAGTCTCAGTGACAAAGAGAAAATCCTGAAAGCAGTTCAGGAGAAGAGGTCTATAACATACAATGGTAGAAATATTAGATTGGCAGCAGACCTATCCACAGAGACCTGGCAGGCCGGAAAGGACTGGCATGATATATTCAGAGCACAAAATGCAACCAAGAATATTATATTCATAAGGTTCTCAGTGAAAAAAGAAGGAGAGATGAAAAGCTTTCAGGACAAATGCAAACTAAGTGAATTTGCAAACACCAAACCCGCCGGCCCTACAGGAAATATTACAAGTCCCCTAAGCAAAGAGAGAATCTAAAAGTAACATAGACCAGAAAGGAACAGAGTAGTAGTCACCTTACAGGCACTACAATGGCACTAAATTCATATCTTTATATGAATTAATAATAGTTACCCTGAATGTAAATGGGCTAAATGCCCCCAATCAAAAGACACAGGATATCAGATTAGATTTAAAAAAAAAAGACCTATCAATATGCTGTCTGCAAGAGACTCATTTTAGACCCAAAGACACCTCCAGATTTAAAGTGAGGAGGTGGAAAACCATTTGCCATGCTCATGGACATCAAAAGAAAGCTGGGGTGGCAATCCTTATATTGGATAAATTAGATTTTAAACCAAAGACTATAATAGGAGATGAGGAAGGACATACTTATAAAATAGGAAATGAGGAAGGTCATACTTAAAGGGTCTATCCAACAAGAAGATCTAACAATTTTAAATATCTATTCCCCTAACATGGGAGCAGCCAATTATATAAGCCAACTAATAACAAAATCAAAGAAACACATTGACAATACAACAATAGGGGACTTTAACACCCTCCCTTACTGAAATGGACAGATCATTTAAGCAAAAGATCAACAAGGAAATAAGGGCTTTAAATGACACACTGGACCAGATGGACTTCACAGATACATTGAGAACATTCCATCCCCAAGCAACAGAATCCACGTTCTTCCTAATGCACCTGGAACATTCTTCAGAATAGATCACATCCTGAAGCACAAATGAGGTCTTAACTGGTACCAAAAGACTGGGATCATTCCCCAAATATTTTTGAACCACAATGCTTTTGAAACTTGAACTCAATCGCAAGAGGAAAGTTGGAAAGAACTCAAATACATGGAGGTCAAAGAGCATCCTACTAAAGAATGAATGGGTCAACAAGGAAACTAAAGAATTTTTAAAAATCATGGAAACAAATGAAGATGAAAACACAACTGTTCAAAATCCTGAACTAGATCAGAAATTATGACTTTTACTTCTTTTATATCATCCCCACAGAGATCAGGATTCTACTTTGGTGTCAAACATTTTTTTGAGGGACGCCTGGGTGGCTCAGTTGGTTAAGCGACTGCCTTCGGCTCAGGTCATGATCCCGGAGACCCGGGATCGAGTCCCACATCGGGCTCCCTGCTCGGCGGGAAGCCTGCTTCTCCCTCTCTCATTCCCCCTGCTTGTGTTCCCTCTCTCAGCTGTGTTTCTCTCTGTCAAATAAATAAAATCTTTAAAAAAAAAAA
>PITA01028057.1:0-19967 GCA_004023965.1 Spilogale gracilis
TTTTTTTTTTTTTAAAGATTTTATTTATTTGACAGAGAGAAACACAGCCAGAGAGGGAACACAAGCAGGGGGAGTGAGAGAGGGAGAAGCAGGCTTCCCGCCGAGCAGGCAGCCTGATGTGGGACTCGATCCCGGGTCTCCAGGATCATGACCTGAGCCGAAGGCAGTGGCTTAACCAACTGAGCCACTCAGGCGTCCCATCTTCATCTGCTTTTCACAAAAGAACAGCCCACTCCTTCCCTGCCTCGCTCTGGGACAGCTCTCCCTGGGCTCACGCACAGGTGGCACACTGGAGAGCCACCAGGAGGCTCGTACGGGACCAGCAGGGACCTCCCTCCTCGCCCAGTTTGGGAACACGCTAGTTGGTGACCCTTTCCTCCCTGTCATCTGCCAGCAAGCCCTTCCGAAAAGGGAGCCTGGCTGCATTTGTGGGTGAATGGAGGGAGGGCAGGCGGCATTCCACAGCCCCACGGAGACTGTCCTGGCCAGGGGCCTGGGGGGGCAGCCATGCTGCAGGGCGCAGGCTCGGCCCTGGGAGCCAGCCTGGGGCATCCAACCCTGGCATCCAGGAGCGGGGGTGGAGGCAGGATTTGGCCAAGGCGTCCGTGGTGACCAGGTCTTCCTCCTGGAGGCCACCCTGCTCCACTGAGCGAAGTCAGGGGTCAGCAAGAGACTGACTGCTGAGATGGAACTGTTGCTCGTTCTGGGGGCTGGGGACAGGGGGCCTGAAATTTGTGCACCGACCTGTGGGGGGTAGGGGTGACCCTCGCGAGGGATGCCAGCCATCAGCCTCTGCCAGAGCCTGTGAAGGGAGAGGGCTCAGCCACCATGCAGCCTGGGCCCCGAGGGAAGGGCCCCTGGTGACTGCAACCACCTCTTTTTCCCACTGGGGGGCACCTGGGTCCCGCAGGCCCTCCCCTGTCCCCAAAGTGCAGGGTAGAGTGGGGGAGTGCGGCCCCACTGCCCTCTGGGCTGGACAGTCCGGGTACTGGGGCTCAGGGGCTCTTCTCACTGCCCTGCCTGGGATTCTGCTTCAGCTCCTGCCCCACCAAAACCGTCTTCCCCAGCACCCGCACACGTGGGCCTCAGTGCTGCCCTGACTCTCCCCTCTGGCTTCCTGACCAGGCTCTTCTCCAGATGGCTCCACATTACAGAACTCCCTCATCTTCCAAGCCTTTTCCAGGAAGCCTCTGGGGACCCCAGAGGACAAGTGGGGCTCTTCCCAGCTCTGATTGCCTGAGGCCCCAGTGCCGGGCTGTGGGCATAACTTCCCCACCCAGCGGTGAAGACCTCTCCGACCGCCCAGACTCCTCCAGCACAGGCATCTGCTCTGTGCTTCTCTGCCCCTCTGGCCCCCAGCTCCCCGTCCAGTACCGGGCTGGCCCCCAGAAGGTTCTCAGGCTGAGGCCGTCTCCAGCCGCCCAGGGACGCACAGGGAGGCAGTGCCGGCTGAAGGCGGGAAGAGAGGGAGGACAGCAGGGCAAGCAAACCCAGCTGCTGAGGAACCAGGGCCGGGGCTCCCATGCTCTGTACCCCACCTGCTGTGCCTGCAGCTCCCCACTCACCTCCGTGGGCTGGGCGGGCAACTGTCCAGGCCGGGCGGAGGGGAGTGCTGGGGTCCCGGCTGTGGACCAGACTCTGAGAAGAGAACAAATCATCAGGGAACTCCAGGGGCTCTCCCAACCTCAGAGCACCCCCCCCCCCGCCCACAGGCAGGGCGCCAGTGCCCTCTCTGGGTGGTCCCAGAGCAGGGCAGGGCTGGGGCACTCTGGAAGGGCAAGGCCTGCTAAGACTAGACAAAGGGGACGCTACCCCAGTGGTGTTCAGCATATCGACCCCCGTGGAGGGCTCCCAAAGCAGATCTCCGTTACAGGCTTGAGGGTCTGTCTCAGGAGGTCTGAACTGAGGCCCGAGAATCTGCATTGCCCTCAACTTCTGGGGGCGCTGCGGCCGCTGGTCCAGGGGCCACATTTTGAGAACCACTAACCTCCAGACTCTAGGGAAAGGGCCTAACATCCAAGAAGCCCATGGTGGGAAGGGGCCTCCAGCCACGGGCACCTTGGGGCTGAAGGTGGCACAGGGCGTCCCCCACAGGCGGGCCCCTCCACCCCATACCTGCCAGTGGCCGCGGGCAGGGGCGTGCAGCCCTCCTCATCGGAGCCATCCTCACAGTCCTCCGCCCCATCACACGGCGTGCCCCGCGGGGCACACTCACCACCCGCACAGCGATGCCCAGCCCCTGGGCATGGGGGCGCCTCTAGCGGGAACACTGGAGGAAGGGGATGGCTCAGGGCTCCCGTCTGCCCCTCCCCCTGCGCCTGGTCCTCCCTCCCCCAGCCCACTGGTACCTGGCGCACAGCCCAGCAGCTCCACCTGCGGGAAGGTGCTGTGGTTGGCCTCATGGTGGCCAACAGGGGACCCCACCTGGACCGGGACCCGGACGTGCTGTGCCTGCACCATCTGGCCAAAAGTCTGCACTGTGGGGGTCCCATTGTCCCAGCTCCTAAGGAAAAGCTGCAGGGAGACGGGTGCCAGTTCACCAGGCCTGAGCCGGCCTTCTCTCCAGGCTGCCCCCTGACCCTGCCAAGCGGCCCTGCCCAATTCAAGCCCCCCAAACTTCCAGGCACCAAGAGCTCATACTCTCCTGGCATAAATCGTCAGGCTCCCTCAAGGCTGTGGGCTCTGGTCCTGGTGCCCCGAGGGTGGGGGCCAGGTTGTGCCCATTTGTGCATCCCCAGAGATGGAATTCAGAGTAAATACACGGTTATAGACTGGCTCCTCGGGCTTCATGAGGCCCCTCCCCCCGGGGAAAACGCGAACCGCATAAGGGCAGAGCTGTGTCCCAGCAGCTCTTGACGCCCTCCCTGAGATCCTCAGTGAACCTGATGTCACCCCACTCCCCTCCGCCCACAGAGCTCTGCACACCTGCCCTGCACCTCAGCCGCTGTGAAGGCCCGGGACACCCTCTTGACAGCCCCTACTGAGAGGTGTTCTACAGGCCTCTAAGGTAGGAATGTCCCTCAGAGAGACTGGAAGGCCCTCGGGGACAAGGACGGTGGGGACCCCCAAAGAGGCACAGTGGGCGACTGGCCCAGGCGGCTCAGGTGGCCGTACCTCTGCTGGGGGCAGGTTACCAGGCCGGAGGTGAGTATAGTTGTGCCAGTGTAGACCATCGCTGCTGAACTGGAGGGAGGCGGAGGACCCAGCCCCCTGCACCATGATGCCTAGGGGGTCGGGCAGGGGTCAGAGCTGAAAGAGCCAGCCCACCATCACGCCCGTTCCTGCAGCCCTGCCCCCATCGCACTGACCAGTGAGGTTCCGGGGCCGCAGCAGGTCCAGCTGCAGGTAGGGGGGCTGGGCATGCTGCTGAGTGCTCGGACCCGGGTAGCCGGGCCCCTTGGTGCGAGCCCCCAGGAGGGCAGCCTGGGTGGGGGACTCCAGCTTCAGGCTTCCCTCGGGGAGTCGGGCCAAGTCCAGCGGAGCATAGCAGGGGTCTGGGGGCAGAGGAGAGAGGGGCTGGTGTTGGAGAAGGGCAGAGGGTGGCAGGAGCTAGCCAGGGGTAGTCAGGAAGTCACAAGGAGAGCTTAGGGATGCTAAGCACCCCGTGTTGACCTCGACCTGGGATAGAAGGGTGGTCCAGAGAGGGCAGAGTCAGACGAGCAGCTTGAGCCAGGATGACTTCCAGATCCTCAGGATAACCGTCCTCCATGGAAGGCGGGGATAAATCCCAGTGAGCCCGCCTCCCTCCTGGCTGGGCGACCCCTGGGCAATATCCGCTCTCCACGCCACGACAGCATGTGGTCCTCACCTCCAGGCGGAGGCAGAACGTAGGTGACCAGAGGGGGTCCGATCTGGGCACTGAGGGCTGGAGAGGGAGCAGGAGTGGCCAGGGGGTGGACCGTCTGGTTCTCACCTGTGTAGGGAAACTTGAGAATCAGGAGGGAGAGACCCGCAGATAGGCTCACACCAGCCCCTGGCCCGGCACCCAGTCTTTCCCCACTTCTCGGAGCACTTTCTCTCCCAGGACTTCCCAAGAGTTCCCAGAACAAGCTCCCAGTTAGCAAAGGCCTGTCCTCCTCCCCTTGGAGTCAGCAAGGGGTTTCCACTTCCACTGAATATTTAGAGAACGTAGAATAAAAGCACCGGTCTGAAACCACTTCAGGACCTGGACCCAGCAGCTACAGTCCCTAATCCGGGGCTACTGTTGCTAACAGGGGCCTTTGTGGTCACTATAAAAGGGTATCTCTGTGTGGAAGCATGGCTTGGGGACTACCTCCCACTTGCCAACTAGCTTGTGCAGTGAACAACCTGTACAACTGTTTATGCTGGCGCTCCTCTAACCTCAGCAGCCTGAAGACACACTTCACGGGTATAGAATCTGGACCCATAAATGCATTCGTTTTTGAGCCCTTGTATTTTCCTGTTCCATTTATTTATTATTTTTTAAAGATTTTATTTATTTCTTTGAGAGAGATAGACAGAGACAGTGACAGAGAGCATGAGCGGGGAGAAGAGGGAGAAGCAGGCTCCCTGCCCTGGGATTGTAACCTGAGCAGAGGCAGATGTTCAATCAACTGAGCCACTCAGGTGCCCCTTCCTGTTTCCTTTGTAACTTGATTTCCAAGTAAAGATACTCTTGAAAAAGCTCAACTTTGCATTGGTTGGGAAAGGGAAGGGACCAGACCTGGCTCAACAGAACCACAGAAAAGAAAGCACCCTTGAGGCAGGAGCAGGAAGTCTCAGAGGACAGAGGAGACAGGCAGAGATGGAGACCTGACCTCAGGAGGGCAGAGACAAGCCCTTCCCAGCCAGAGCACCCCTTCCCTCGCCCAGCATGCAGGACCCAGGCTCCCACCATCCAGGCTGGGGTAGCCGTGGGTCCCCTTGACTCTAGGGCTCCGGCTGAGCACCTGCCGTCCTCCTACCCTCAGGGTTCCCCTGCCATTCCCCAGACCCACTCACCAGGTGGCGTGCAGTGGCAGCAGGAGTCTCCCACTCCCTCCACCAGGACCCAGTCCTGCAGACACAAGAGTCAGGCTGGACATGCCGAGCTGGCCACCCGCCAACCTCCAGCCCAGTCTATCAGCTGCCTGCAGCCCTGACTCTGCACACTCCGCCTGCCCCCTGAGGCCCCTCCCGCCTCCTCACCTGGGGGCAGCTGGCCAGTGGGCAGTAGGGGGAGCAGCGCACGGTGCCGTTGTGCAGACACTGGCACACTCTGCAGGGGCCCTCTGGCCAGCGCTCTCCCATGCCGCGGGAACGGCCCTGCTGCTCACAGCCCCTGCAGGGCTCCGTCCGGCACCTAGAAGAAAGGCTGCCACTTGCCTGCCCAGTGGGCTCACCCAGGCCACCAGCCTGTCCTGATGTGCCTAGAGTGAGTGGCTTCCTTGGACTCAGGACTTTCAGTGATAGGCTGGGAAAGGCCTGGGTTGAGTGGGATGCACGGTCTCCCTACGCCCCAGGTCCCACCCCTGCACCCAAGAAACTGCAGCTGGCCCCGGAGGGGCATGGAAGCAAGCCGTGCCCAAACCCTGGCCGGTGGAGCCCATTTCAAAGAGGGCTGGGCAGGCAGATACGGCTACCCCCCTGCAACCCTTCCCACCGAGCCTGCTACCTTCAGAGGCACGGGGGTGCAAACCAGAGGACCCATATCTGCCCCTACACTTCTGGGCTCCCTGCATCCCCCTTTTGGACCTGGAGGGCATAAAACTGATGCAGGAGAAGACCGGGGGTTCCCCAAAACTGCGCTGGGAGTCCTGGTGTTGAGACTGATAGGGCTCAGAATTGGGGGGATTCCTCAGCTGGGCCCCCTGGTGCATATGGAAGCATCTCGAGTGAGAGAGAGCTAACCAACAGCTCCCTAACTGGAAGTCGGAGCTCAGGGATAAAGGTCCCGCCGGTCCCCGGGGTGGGTGCCAGTACCTGCGGGCCTTGCGGTGGATACCCCGGCACTGGCGACCGTGGCCGGAGAGGCGGGGGTTGTTGGGGCTCCGGAAGGACCACTGAATGTTCTGGCTGCCACAGGGGCCCAAGCACTCAGCCCAGGGGGACCAGGAGGACCAGCCACAGTTCACTGAGGGAGGGCCAAGAGTTAGGGGCCAGAGGAGGGCTGGGCGCCCAGCCGGGTGGCCTGGGAGGGGAAAGGCCAAGGGCGGGACCTCACCGGAGCAGGCTGGGTCGGGCCGGCAGCGCTGGGGCCGCCCGTCCTGGCAGGTGCACAGTTGGCAGTCGGCCTTGATGCGCTGCCCAGGCTGGTACCTGGTGCCATCCAGCAGGCAGGGGCACTGTCGGGGCCCCACACACCGGCCCTCACTGTCTAGCACCTGGCCTTCAGGGCACCAGCAGCCTAGGGGAGGCCCAGGGTGAGGCTTCCCCGCAGACAGCTCAGTCTCCGCAGACCCTGCTGCTGCCCCCTGGGCCCGGAGCCCCCCCTTACCAGGGCTGCTGCAGGGCCGGTTAGCAGCGCAGAAGGCCTGATTGGAGATTTCATCACAGGTCAGAGGGCAAGGGGCACAAGGCCAGAACACCAACCCCTTGGAGCAGGTGACATTGGGGCAGCCAGCCTGAGGGCAGGGCCCTGAAAGAAAATCAGAATGAGAATCTGCGAAATGTGGGTCCCCTATGGACACAAGACCATCACCACTGGACACAAACTTGTACACCCTCCTCCCAGCTGGTCCCTCCTTCTTTGCACTCACTGGTCTGGCGAGTGGCAGGAGGGCCCCCAGGCAGCATGTCACAGGTCCGGCCCCCATTCTGGGGCGGGTGGCACCATCGCTGACGGGTCATGGTGCCCATGCATGGCTCAGTGCACGGGGACCAAGGGGACCAGGAGGTCCATTCACCATCCACTGTGAGCAGGAGGGGCAGGACAGATTGGTGGGGAGAGGGGGACCGGAGCAGGAGGCCGGGCTGGGACCCCAGTGGTCTTCCTTTCCCTTGCTCTCTCTGGGCCCCCACCTGCCCAGATGGCCCTCCCAGGCACCCCAGGCCCCTCACCTGGGCAGGCAGCCGTGAAGCAGGCCTGAGTCTGGTGCTCAGGGCCTGGGCAGTGCTGCAGCACCGGGAGACCAGCGGGGGAGCAGTGGCGGCTCCGGCCCTGCACCCCAGGCCCACACGTCCGGCTGCATGTCCCCCACGGATTCCAGGGGCCCCAGGCCCCACAGCCCTGCTCTTCTGCGGAAGGCCCTAGCTCCCCTGCCAATTCACAGTCAGGCTGCCCATCGCACACCTGGGGAGGGGACGGGAGCAAGGTTCCTTTCGACCTGGGTGGCACAATGGCTCTACCTCTTGTGTCACCCATCCCCCCAGCCCCCCCCCACCCTGGCCAACTTACCAGCTGGAAACTGATACAAAGGCCACTGGGGCAGGAGTACTCCGGGCAGGGAGCCCTGGTCCTGTTGGGGCCTCCTGGGGCCATCATCCCCTCTGAGGGGAAGGGAAAAGAAAACACCAGGAGTGAGAACGACCCCCCCCACACATACCAGCCTAGGGCTCCATCTGGGGACCAGTGTCCACCACAGCCAGGCTCACCCTCGCCCGGGGGAACAGCGATACCATCACAGAACTGCTAGGGGTTCAGGCACAGCTGGGGAACCCAACCACGGGAGAAGAGGCCACCCCATGGGGGCAGCCCGTGGGCCCCAGAAGAGTGCCCTGTTGAGACCCCGTGCCTCCCACCCTCTCTCTGCAGAGGGGCTGGCAGGGGGAACCAAAAGCCTGGGGAGGGGAGGGCAAGCAGGAGGAAGAGCCAACAGTGAACTGGAACCTAGCTCAAAAATACTTTTGGTGGGGGTGCGGGTGTCCAGGAGGGACAGGCAGACCTGGGAAGGTGTTGGAGCCTGTGGACAGCCGCCCCATTCCAGGGACGGGTGGCCAAGACAGGGAGGGCTGACTTGCAGGAGCACAGAGGGAACTCCCCGGTCTGGGGGGTGGGGGGCTGCAGGGTAGCCCCCCAACAGGCCCCCTTCCCGTGCCTGCAGAGCCAGGGCCCCCTCTCTCATCCCTCCCTGCCCAAATGTGGGCAAAGACAAAAGCCCCTTTCTTCTCTCCCTAGCGCCTGGGTGGGAGGGCAAAAGTCTTCAAAAAGAGTTTCATGAAAAAGATCAAAGGAGGCTCTGATGCTGCAGATGTAAGTGACTCTCGGGGCAGCAGAGGTGGGATCAGACGGGCGGCCACGCTTGCTGCGCGACGCCGGGCTCTCACCGCAGGCGTCGGGGCCCTCGTCCGAGCCGTCGGGGCAGTGCGGCACGCCGTCACACAGTTGCGCGGGGGACACGCAGTGCGGGCCCCGGGCACAGGGTGCGTGGTCCGGGGCGCAGGGCCAGCCGCAGCCGTGCTCGTCGCTGCCATCAGCGCAGTCCTGCTCGCGGTCGCAGCGCCACCGCCGGGGTGCACACTCGCCGCTGCCACACAGGAATTCCAGGGGGCCGCAGGGCGGCGCTGCGGCGGGCACCCGCGCTAGACCCGGGAGGGTGAGCCGCCCCCCGCCTGGCGCCTCTGCCTCTCTGGCCGCCCTGCCCACCCCTTTCCTGCGCCTGGACTTCCCCCATTGCCAGCCCAACACCCTCAAGTCAGTAGGAGTGCCTCGGAAGCCAGGAAGTAAGGTCAGGACTCTTCCCCGTCCTCTCAAACCCCTTTCGGGAGGCTGATCTGCGCCAGTTCCCCACCCCTAGCACCTGTCCCAATACCTCCTTCGGAGATGTTCTCCCCAACCCCCTTTCCCAGGCTTGACTCCCATTCTCTCACCCCTTTTCTCCAGGACACTCACCGGGGCTGGGGCTGGCGCTGGCGGGGGGTGTTGGTGCAGTCCCCCCAAAGCCAGCAGAAGGACCAGGCAGAGTGTCTGCGGGGGGAGTGGGCAGCGAAGGGAAGGGGCAGTGGCCCGGTCCCTCGTCAGCTCCATCGGGGCAGTCCCAGACCCCGTCACACAGCAGCATGGCCCCCACGCAGCTACCATCCACGCAGGAGAGCTCCCCAGGAGTGCAGTTCAGCTGCCCTGCAGCCACGGAAAGGACAAGCTGGTCCCAGGGCCCAGCCCCTTAAGCTCCCTGTTTGGGGTGCGCCTGTTCCCACGTCTCCGGGTGCCAGCTTCCTAGCTGGAACCTGAATTGGTGAAGGAGGGGCAGCAGGAAGCTTGATGCTTATAGACAGGCCTTGTGGGAGGGGTGCCTGGTGGACCGGAGTCCTGAGCTAGACCACCCACCCAGACAGGCCTCCTCATCAGCAGCGTCCGGACAGTCGGGATGCCCGTCACAGAGCAGGGCCAGGGGCAGGCAGCGGCCATCAGTGCAAGCCAGTGAGCCTTGGGGGCAAGGGCAGCCCTGCTCATCCGTCCCGTCTTCACAGTCGTCCCGCCCGTCACAGAGCAGGGCCAGGGGCAGGCAGCGGCCGGAGCTGCAAGACAGCTGGCCCTCCCCACAGCCTGGCGTGGCACAGCCTGGCACCAGGCCAGCAGGCACGGTCAGGATGACAAAGGGTCTTAGAGGAGCCCCCTCCGCCCGCCGGGAAAGACTGGAACGGCCCTGCCCCCCACCTGCTCATGCTGTAGCAGCTCAGGACGTGTTTTAGTGACACGGACGTAGGAAGACTGACCCATCACTCAGCCACTGCCCCATGCGGGCAAAGACACTCACCCTCCTCGTCTGAGCCATCGCCACAGTCATCCTGGTTGTCACAAAGCCACCCGTGGGGCACACAGTGCCCACTCTCTCGGCACGGGGCCTCTCCCTCCACACAGCCAGGCTCCGGCTCCTCACAGTGGGGACTGTCACTCCCACAGAGCCACTGGCTTTCCTGGCATGTGCTGAGTACACAGCGTCCTGGCATCAGTCACAGCACTGGGCTTTGGCAGCCCAGGGTCAGGGGGCTCTCCAGACACCCCCCCCCACTCACCAGTTCCCACAGTCCCTCTGCAGCACAGTGCCCGGTGGGAAGAAGCTGCCCCCAGACTCACAGGGACAGGAAGCTGGTTCTAAGCAGACTCCTCCTGGGATCACAGAGGGCAGGACTGGAGTAAAAGGGGCACAGCGGCCCCTAGCGCCAGCCCTGTCACCGTGGCCTTGCGGCTCTCCCCGGCCCAGTGCTGCCTCCCTCTGTGGGTTCTGACCCTACTCACCATGCAGCAGAGTCCCCTGGGGGCAGAAGCAGCCCTCCACACAGGCAACAGCCTGGCAGTGCCAGCCGGGTTCAGGACCATGGTCATGGCAGGTGGGGGGGCACACGGGACCACAGGCCTCATACACCTGGCCCCCTTCACACTGCAGGGCTGGGGAGAGAGCGCGGTTTGGGTCACGGTGGCACAAGGGCACCAGGACGCAAGAGCAGCAGGCGAGCGAGCCCAAGGTGATACACATGGGGCGGGCATGGGGGGCACAGGGCAGACTCTCGCCGAGCCCCTCCCAAGGCTGTTTGCGACATGGAAGTGCTACAGGAAAGCAAGCTTGGCATGCTTGGTTCATCTAGAAAGGTGTGCCCACCACACATATTGCCCTTGAATGCACACAGGGCTTGCTTGCAGGAGGAACATCCATGAAGGAGCTGAGGGCATGGTGGGGTTGGGCATCGGGGACCGAGGGCAGGGCGCACTCACGGCAGAGCTCCTGGCTGCGCCAGCGCACGGGGAACCCACGCCGGGCACACTCGTCTGCATAGGTGGCAATGGCCGAGCAGAGACACTCACAGTCACCACCCGAATCGCAGCTGTGGAAGGGATTGTTCAGCCCCCGGACCCACTCCCCAGTCCCACCCCACCCATTCCCCCCAGGTCCCCCGGCTCGCCCCTCTCACCCGCAGGCGTCATACACACACCACTCGTAGTGCTGCTGGGGGGGCACCTCGTCGTGGCAGCGGGCAAAGAGCGGCTGCAGCATCAGCCCGCAGCGGGCACGGGCCCAGCTGGCTCGATGGGCATTCACCTGCGGGCACAGCGCTGTGGACCGGCCAGACCCCACCTGCCTCCAGATCCTCCCCCCCCAGCCCCGCCCCCACAGGCTTCCTGCAGCTGCCCCCCACACCTTTCCTCCACCTCCCCGCCCCCCCCCGCCACCTGCCCCTGCTCACGGTGCAGGGGTGTGGTGGGTCTCCTGGCTCAGGGCAGAGTGGACTCAGGTGCCAGGAGTGGGCAGCCAGCTCAGCTGTGGGTTCCAGGACACCCTGGCGGCTCCGCAGGTCATTACTGGCATCTCCATCAAAGTTTCCACAGAGCCCAGACACGCGGCCGCGGAACTGCGGGGACAGCTGAGCCAGGACCCGAGTGCCTGAGCAGAGAGGACAGCAGGGGGGCAGCATTGTGGAGAAATGACCCCACGGGCCTTCGTCAGGGCCAGGGGCAGGAGAAGATCAAGGGCGTACATCTGAGGGGCTAGGGCCGAAGTGGGAGCCTACTCTCCTAACCAAACCCAGCGGGCCGGACTCCAAGGTGGGAACCAGGTTCCAAGACAGACTGGGACACCCGCCAGCCCCAGAGGCTTTGGTGGCCGAAGGCTCAGAGGGCAGCCCCATTGTGCTCATCAGGGAGCTCCTGTCCCGTGCCAGGGCTTACTTTGGCTTTCCTCAATTTCTCAGTAACTGTTTTTCTAAAATGCCAACTGCTTGCATTTGGGTGGTGGGAGGTTAGGTTTATTCTCATTTCTTCTTTCCCAAAGTGGGTATGTTCTAAATGTTTCTCTGGAAAGGATGTATTACTTTACATTGGAGAGAAACATAGTTTTAAAAACATAACCTGGGAACTCCCACCACTCATACAGAAGAGGAAGTCAGGGGAGTCAGCCTCATGATGCTAAGGTAGGCATGGGTCAGATGGTTAAGGGCAGGGGTCTGACCTCCATCCCATAGCAGGCTGAGGCCCCGGCGGGTCGTGAGCAGCAAGAAGAGACCAGCACGACGCAGGCTCAGCCCAGGGCCCGTGTAGACCTTGGGGGGCGTTATGCTTACTCCATTCACCGTCACTGCCCGGCCTATGGTGGAAGAGAGGCATCCGGGCTCTGCCTTGGAGTCGAATGGCTCCCAGATCCCCAGGAGCCCCTCCCCAGCCTGCCTCCAACCGTCCATTTGCTTCTCCAGCTCTGTGAACTTGGGCAAGTCATTAGACCTCTCTGGGCCCTAATTTCTTGGAGTCTTCCAGAATTAGGATTCCCAACCAAGAGGAGGGAGGAGAGAAACCAGCCCCGCTGCATGGATGGTGAGCAGTGAGGGACTCCAGGCCTTGCCCCATGCCTCTACCCCCATGCAGAAGTGTGGTGCCAGCCAGCGTGCCCCCTCCCCCGGCAGTGCCGCCCTTCCCGCTGCAGCCACCTCTGAGCATGTGCACAACAGTGCTCTGGAGCTGCACGGTCAGCGCCTTGGTGCAGGTGAGGCCGCTGGCCCCACAGGGCAGGTTCTGGGCGGAGACAGAGAAGCGGCCGCTGGCCTCTCGCACCAGCAGGTACTCGCAGGCTCCAGCGAAGGTAAAAGCCAGCCCATCGAAAGTCACGTAGTGGGGGGCACCGGATGCCTGGCACCACCCACTGCACCGGTGGCCCGTGCAGTGCCACTGCCGAGCGTGACACACGCTGGGGGTGGGGGTGGAGGTGAGGAGACAGAGGCATGAGGACAAAGACCCCCGAGCTGTATCCAGGGGAAGGAACTGGCCAGGTTCCAAGCAGCAGACCCTCAGCGTAGGGGATCCCGGAGAGCTCCCCTTGCCCGGGCTAGTCTGGATACCCCACCACATCCAGTTCAAGGGGCTGGGCATACCAAACGTTGCAGTCCTCCTGGATGGTAGCATTGGGCGGGTACCACTGCCCGCCGTGACTGCACGGGCAGAGCTCGGGGGGCACGCAGCGTTCGTTCTGGGCAGAGGTCGGGGACAAACGGGCACCTTGGAGGGCTGCCTGACCCACCACCCACCCCCAGATAGCTGGGGGGGGCGGCTAGGGCAGTGTCCTACGGTAGGGCAGGCCCCCGCGGTGCGCCGTGCAGCCCCCTCCCACACTTACCAGCAGCACGGTGCCCTGGGGACACACACAGCTCCCCCTGCTGTCCGGAGGGCAGGAGTGGTTGGTACCAGGACTGTCACAGGTGAGAAGGCAGGCACCAGGGACATAGACAAGGCCACGGGGACAGAAAGTCTGCTGGGGACCACAGTGCTGAGCAGAGCAATTCCAGAGGCCTCTCTCCTGGCAGACGCTGCCGAGGACAGGAGGCAGGTGAGAGGCAGGCCGAAGGAAGGACTCCCCTTCAGGCGCCTCTGGTTGGGCCTGGGAGAGTCTCAGGAACCCAGGGGGTCCGAGCGCCTAACGCTGACTCCAGAGAACTGAGCATATCGCCCCCATACCCCAGCTCCAAGCACAGGAAGCGGGACTGCTCCCAGCACCAGAGTATGGGAGGGTATGGACACTCCTTCCTGCACCAGGGAATGGGAGGGTATGGACATTCCTTCCTGCCCCCAACTCCCATGAGGCCATTCTCCTGGCTCTGAGGTTCTTGAAGAACCCCATTCCTAGCCGGGTAAGAGAGGGATTCCCTGATGTCTTGTCCTCACCCACCAAGCCCTGGCCACTGGCCCTGCCTCCACAGGTCCAGAACTGGCCTTTACTTCTCCCCAACTCTTGGAGGAGCCTCTGGGCCACACTGCACCAGAATTCAGAGATCTGGGTTCTAGTGCTTCATCATTAACCAGCTGTGTGACCCTGCAAGCCGTGTGGTTTATTCGACCCTCAGTTTCCTCATCTGCAAAATGGGAACAATTCTTCCACTCCCTACTTTCCTAGGTCACTGTAAGAATTCAGCGGAATTAATTAAGAGAACACACCAGAGTGCTTTATGGGCCTGAAGGGCTCCACAGCCAACGTGAAGCTAGGAGTGCCGCACTGTCCCACGTATCCATGCCAGGCCCTACCCCACAGGGCTGCAAGCCCGGCCCCTCTTCTCTAAGCCCCATCTCTTCACCCCCAAGCTCTTTGCCTCTCTCCAAGGCCACCGCCCTCACCAGTGGTTGCAGTCCTTCGTGGTGGAACTGCCAGGGGCGTAGCGATGAGCTCCCAGCTGGCAGGAGCACAGGCTGGGGGGCACGCACTCGCCCTCGGGGTCCCACAACAGTCCTGGGGGGCAGTTACAACCAGCCACACAGCTGCTCAGCTCCCCACAGTCTTCTGGCTCCCCACAGTTCTGACCACACGCTGGGGCACACTCCTGGTACTCCTGGCCCCCAGGACACAGGACAGCTGGGCACAGAGACACAGGCAACTCAGGGACAGAACTGTCGCTGCTCTGCCCACCCTTCTGGAATTCACACCCCCTATGCCTCCCAGAGAAGGCAAACCCAGCAATGTGCCCAGGTTAGAGAGCCTCCCTCCTGGGACTCCTTCTGGGCTCTTCCTGGAAGGGGCTGGGAGGAGGAGCCTGGGGATGGGGCTGGCTGGCTGAGCAGACTCACGGCACAGTGTCTGGGACCTCCAGAGAGACAGGGCACCCTCCCGGGCACAGCGACGAGCGAAGGCAGCGAGCACAGGGCACAGGCAGTCCTCGCCAGGAGCACAGCCACACACGGCTGCCAAGCAGCGCAGGTGGAACGGCTCTCTGTCCACCAGCCCTTGGCATTCCTGAGCGGGGAGAGGAGGGAAAAATTTGGTTGGCTCCTCCTCCACAGATTTCCCTGTCCCCTAGGGTCCCCAAGGCCACCTCCCCATGCTTGGCATCCCTGCCACGGCAGGGAGCAGGGCCCTCCCAATAGCCCAGGAGGAGGGCAGAGCAGGTGTTGACCCCCTCTTACAGGTGCAAACAGGAGCGCCCCCAGTCTGGCTACCTGGAAGGTTGGACCATGCAGGACAGCACAAGATGCCTCCGCAAAAGCCTGGCGCTGAGTGTGGGTGCTACAAGGGGAAAGCGGGGCGCTGTCTTCTGAGGGGCATGTTTCCTCGCCTGCCACCTGGAACTTGCTGGCAAAGGCTGCAATTCTGGTCTCCACATCACCAGCAGGTGTCAGGAAGTCATCCTGCTGGTTCCAGGTAAAGGTGCCACACAGACCCTGCACCTGGGTCACAGGAGTGGGCATGCGACAGTCACATCCAGGCCCCCTGTAGCCTGCCCAGCCGCTCACCTGCTCCCCAGCACACCTGATGGGCATGGCGGGGGTCCAGAGTGATGTAGGCTGCAGGGTCAGACACTCCCCAGAGGACCTGCGCCCCAGGCCAGCGCAGCAGCAGGAAGGTGGAGGAGGCACGGGAGACGCTGAGGCCCTTAGGCCCCCTCCACGGCAAGCCCACGTCCTGCCCATCGATGAGTACGGCTCCTGGAACAGGGGGCCTGTGAGGGGGTGCCCCTGCAGGGCTGGGCTGATGAGGACTGGGCTGAGCACATCGCAGGAAGGGGCTACCTGAGTCTCTGAGCTGGATGTGGGCGTCCCCCAGGGACACAGAGATGGCGTGGAGGCAGCTCCCAGTGTCACAGGCCCCATGCTCCAGCACAATCAGCAGCTGTCCTTTCAGATCCTGGGGCAGGTGGTGAGGAATGTGGTAGGTAGGGGTGGGGGAGACCCTGAGAACAGGGTCTGTCCTGCACCTTCTCCTCTTCCACAGGGCCCCGACAGCCCCCACCCAGCACACGTACTGAGCACCTTCTTGCCAGCCAGACTCTCGGTGAGGTATAGGGCTTGACCCTGGCAAGCGCTGGCACTTATATCTCTATGTGCGTGTGCACACAGACGTGCGTGTGTAAGTATGTGGAGGTGTGTGTGCGTGTTGGTGCAAGATGCCTTCCCCTCCCCTCTCCCCGTGAGTATGCATGCTCATCTCTCTGTCTCTGTGTACTCACGTGCTAAATCTGGGGCATACCTACACATCTGTTTGTGTCTATGGACCTGAACTTGGTAAGTCACTGGGCTGGGGAGGAAGGGGAACCCCTATTTCTCCTGCAGTTGTTTTGCAGGAAATAGCCTGTGATAAGCCCAGCCTGTCCCATCTGTGAGAAAGGACTATGAGGATGGGTTTTGCTTTGTGCCCCTGGGTTGGGGCGGGGGTGGGGGGGTGGGGGCGGCGGGGTAATCTTCAGGAAACCTAAGGCGGAGGTGAGGACCCCAAGGGGAGGTTTTACTGGTCTGCGGCAAGCCATCCTCCCTCCAGAGTCGGTTCTGCCTCCGCTTTTCTCGGAATGACTGTGTGTTTCTCACTGATTTATTTAAAGGTTTCCCGATAGTCACTCTCCCCTACAGCACCCCAAGGAGGGCTCCTCCCGGCGTCAACCCCCTACCCACCTGCACCAGGCTGGAGCGGCAGCCGGGACTGCCGCGGAAGGAGAAGCTCCGCCCATCGAAGGTGAGGTAATGCCCGTCCCCGCCCACCGCGCACTCGGCGGGGCACGGCGCCTGCGCGCAGAGCCAGCGGCCGTCCTGGCACACGCTGGGGGCACACGGGGCGGGGAGCGCGCTCTGATTCAGCGCCCACGGCCCCATGCCCCAACCAGCCCGCGGCCCTCCCTCCCCTAGCAGCCCCTCTAACCCTGCAAGACCTGGAGGTCAGCCGGTGGAGGTCACTGGCTAGGTCTTTAAGCAGGGCCATCAATGATGCCATGAGAGGTCACAGGTCCCTTGTGAGGGGCCCCGGAAGGGGAAGCAGATTGAGGAGATAGCATCAGGGAGGGCTCCGAGGGGACCACGCGGCTTCCAACCCCAGGCAAAGGGCCAGTGAGGCCCGTGGACCCACCAGGGGTTGCACAGCTGGCGCACAGTGTCCCCGGGGGCGAAGCGCTGGCGACGGTGGTAGCAGGGGCAGCGGGCCGCGGGCACACAGAGGGCGCCGTCCCAGAAGAGGCCGGGCGGGCACTCGCAGCCGCTCACGCAGGCTTCCTGGCAGGACCCCACCCCTCCTTCTCCCACTGCTGAGCAGCTGGGTGGGCAGGCCGAGGTGCACTCTGAGTACTGCTGGCCCCCGGGGCACAGACGCTCTGTGGGCACAGGAGTGGGCTGTGAGGTCCGAGGGTCCCCCCTCCTCCCTCCAGACCCCCCCCTTGCCTGCAGCCCGGAAGAGAGGGTGCTTGGGAGGAGGCCCAGCGCTCAGGAAACCAGGGCCACAGGGCTGATGTGAGTCGGTTCCCAATTCCGCAGGGTGGGGAGGCCAGGGGCTCTGCAAGGAGGGACAGGCCCCAGCCCTACCGCAGAAGCCTGGCTTCCTCCAGCCCACATGGATATGCTGCTTGGCACACTCCTGGGCATAGCTGGCCAAGGTGGCGCACACGGCTTCCCGACGGGCCTCTCTCCCACTGCCTGCTGGGGCCCCAGAACAGTAGGCAAAGAGGCAGGCCTGGTGGTACTCAGCAGGGGCAACCTTCAGAGAAAGGACAGCCCCTCAGTCACCAGCACTCCCTCCTCTTGCTTCTGTAATGCCCTGACTTATAGCCAAACACAATGAGCACTAGAAGGGACCTCTGGGGTCATACATACAAAGCAATGGCAGGACCGGATTCCCTGTTTGATACCTCTCTAGCACCCACTCTCCGCCCCTCTGGTGGTGCATACCACCTCCACCCCCACCATACCTGGGCATGGCACGCCCTGAATGGACCGTCCAGCAGCTGGTGGCACACATCCTGGGCTTCGGCTTCCATGCCTGCCTCCACACTGCTCAGGGGGTCCTTGCAGCCCTGGGCTACCTCCGCTGAATCTGGACACCCAGGCTAGAGACAAGTGAATTCAGGCCAATGGGGGATGAGGGCCATTAACCAGGACACCAGGAAAGTGGCCACTACCCTCATGGCTGCTTCAAGTCCCCACTGTCATGGTCGCCAGCCCAGACATCCTGGGGTTTGGGGGGGCAACAAAACTGTAAGTTGTGGTAGGGGGATGGGGGAGCTGGGGTCACATCAACCCACAGGCAGGAGGTTTCGTAACTAGTTAGTTAACCAGAACTGGCCAGTGACCTGGTTGCTGAGTGTGTTCCCTGGGTGGTCAGTTCACCACTTAAATTCCATGGGACCCTGAGCCTGCCCCTCCCCAAGGATATGGGAGAGGCCCAGGTCCTGTCCCAGGGAAAAAGCCACTGATGAAGACAGAGGGCAGAAGCCTGAAGGTATCAGAGAACCCAGAAGTGGGTGCAACCAGGAGCAGGGCAGTGAGCCTGGGCTCCCCGGGGGCTGTATTCTCACCTCTGAGTCAGGGAGCCTCCAGGAATTCCCAAAGGTTGCAGCTAACACAGCCAGTCTCCCTCCAGGCTCCAGGAAGTCATCTGGGGAAGGGCAAGGCAGAGGTGCCACATCTGGGCTCTCCAGTCTTTCCTTCCCTCCTACACCAGCAGCGGAGTCACGCCCACTTACCCTCCGGCTGGCCATTGTAGACTCCACAAAGACCTTGAGTTTGTCCCTGGAGCTCATAGTCCACAGAAACAGAGACTGAACTGGACCCGTCCAGGTGCACAATGACCCCCAGGCCCCCCGAAAGCACCAGCCAGTCCCCTTGCCAGTGCAGGCTCAGCCCTGGGCAGGAGAAGGCAGGAGTCACACTCCCTACCCTCCCACCATCACCCCAGGGTGCAGACCGCCCAGGGAAGGAGAGGAGATGGGATTTCAAGAGTTCTGCAGAATTCCACACTATATACTCTTTAAAGGAGAAGCGACTGGTTTTCCCATCAGAGCTCTCTTTGAGAAGTTCATGAACACTACAGATGCTCTCTCGAGCAAGTAACTACAAGTGATAAGTAAACTTCAAAGCTCCTGTGAGCACACACACGCAATCCCACCCCACTCCACTTCATGGACCCAAGACCAGGGAAAAAGCTCTAGTAGGAGAGGGTCCCAGCCAATAGCACAAAAGCCCTTCCTGACAGCACTGGGAGGCGGGTGGGGAAAGAGGTTTGCTCCTTCCCCCCCGCCCCGTGTGTTAAGATTTTATTAAAGGATTTATTTATTAGAGAGAGAGAGAGATTACGCATGCAAGCAAGGGAAGGGGCAGAGGGGGAGGGAGAGAGACCCAAGCGGACTCCCTACTGAGCTTAGAGCTTGCCACAGGGCTCCATCTCATGACCCCAAGATCAAGACCTGAGCCGAAATCAAGAGTCAGAGGCTTAACCAACTGAGCCACCCAGGCACCCCTTAAAGATTTTACTTTTAAGTAATCTCCATACCCAACGTGGGGCTCAAAGTCACAATCCCGAAATCAAGAATCCCATGTTTTACGGATGGAGCCAGCCAGGCATCCTGATACTCAAAGAGGTTAAGCAGAGGGCCTCGGCCCAAGCCTCACTGTGAGGGGGTGAGTGGGGCTGGCTTGCAGGAGTCAACTTGGAGACTAGGTCTATGACCTCTTGCCTCCTCAGCGGGATCCTTTATTTCCCAAGACTGCCCAGTCGCAGGAGGGTGGAGGAGCAGTCCCCCACTCAGAGACCCCTTTTGCTGCCCCCCCGCCCTGAGGGCTAGGCAGGCTGTCCCCGAAAAACACATGGGGCCCTGGGAAGTCTCCTGCTCCCTACAGTACCGTGGAGCAGCTGAGACTCCCCATCAGGTACCAGCTTCCCGTTCACAGAGACATTTTTGCCCTGGATCAGCACCTCCTCAGCTCCCATCATTACTCGGGCCTTGGGGGAGACACAGGGTAGAAGACGTGTTCAGTGGCTCACCACCTCCCCATGCCAGCTCCTGTCCTGTGTCCTTCCCCGTCTCCCTCCCTCACCAGCTGACAGTGCCCAGGCTGGGGGCAATGCCCCCTGGGTGTGAGGTGGACCGCCCAGGTGGCATCGGCGGCGCCCGCCAGCAGGTAAGTACAACGGCCCAGGAAGTGGTAGTGGCGCCCATCAAAGGTGCGGTAGTGGAAGCCCGACCAGGTGGCACAGGTGGCTGAGGGCTGCTGGCGCCGACTCCAGAACTGGGCCACCGCCCCCGCCAGGGGCTGCAGGAGCGCCGGACCGGGAGCACCGCCTGGAGGAGATACACTGGGAGCACTGCCTGGAGGAGATACACCGACTTAGACTTAGAGCCACTGAGTGTGAAGGCGCGAGAGCGGG
>PITA01028058.1:0-19987 GCA_004023965.1 Spilogale gracilis
TGGGCAGTATAGACATTTTGACAATGTTTATTCTTCCGATCCATGAGCATGGAATGCTCTTCCATCTTTTTGTATCTTCTTCAATTTCTTTCATGAGTGTTCTGTAGTTCCTCGAGTACAGATCCTTGACTTCTTTGGTTAGGTTTATTCCTAAGTATCTTATAGTTTTTGGTGCTATAGTAAATGGAATCGATTCTCTATTTCCTTTTCTATTTTTTTCGTTTTTAGCGTATAAGAATGCAACTGATTTATGCGCATTGATTTTGTATCCTGCCACATTACCAAATTGTTGTATGAGTTTTAGTAGTTTGAGTGTAGAGTCTTGGGTTTTCCACATATAGTATCATGTCATCTGCAAAGAGAGCGAGTTTGACTTCCTCTTTGCCAAGCTGGATACCTTTTATTTCTTCTGTTGTCTGATTGCTGTTTCTAGGACTTCTAACACTATGTTGAACAGTAGTGGTGAGAGTGGGCATCCTTGCCTTGTTCCTGATCTCAGAGGAAAGGCCGTCAGTTTTTCCCCATTGAGGATGATATTCGTTGTGGGTTTTTCATAGATAGATTTTATGATGTTGAGAAATGTTCCCTCTATCCCTATACTTTGAAGCATTAGTTTCTGATGTAGTGTTCAATGATTTGTTAGTTGTGTATAGCACCTAATGTTCATCAAAACACATACCTTCCTTAATATCGGTCTACAGATTTTGCGGAAAGAGTTAATACTTTTAGGGTAAAGAAAGAATAAATTATTCTTTGCATGTGAAGGCATTATAAAAACTACTAATTCCTCAAGTAGATCAGGATAAAGGACAAAACTGTACAACTGTATTGATGTGACAGGAGTAAGGACAAATTAATGCAGAAATAAATAAGACATGGTGTCCACTGGATACTTGTATCACTATAGTTAAAATAAAATGTAGTGCCTATCATACTTGATGCATGAAAAATAAATTTTGTGTAGATAATTGTTGTAAATTTGAATTGAAAAATATAAAGTTTTGAAAGGCAGTATAACAGAATATATTTATGACTTCAGAGTAGGACAATAATTCTTTAATGGAAGATAAAAAATTTAAGCATAATCGGAAATATTTAGTAAGTCCAACACACTAAATTAAGGACATAATCTTCTTTACAGATAGCATTAAGACAATTTAAAAGGATAGGTCATAAAAAAATGATACTCAAAACTCATAACTAACCACCATTTCATTCAGACAATTTAACTATTCCTAAAAATCAATAAAAAATGTGAATAGGCAACTTACAGAAGAGGAAATCCTAATATTTGTTTTTTTAAAAATAATTTATTTTATTTTTTGAGTGTTCCAAGATTTATTGTTTATGCCCCACACCCAGTGTGGATAAAGGGGAACTCTCTTACACTGTAGGTGGAAATGTAAGTTGATGCATCCATTTTGGGAAACAGTGTGGAGATTCTTTAAAAAATTAAAAATATAGCTACCATATGACCCTGCATTTGCACTACTGGGAATTTACCCCAAAGATACAGATGTAGTTAAAAGAATGGCCATATATACCCTTCTGTTCAAACCCTAACATTTAAAAACATGTTCAATACCATTAAACATCATTAAGTGCAAATTGAAAACACATGAAATGTCTATGTAAACCCACTACAATGGTGGGTTTAAAATTAAGACTGCCAAGAACTAAGTGTCATGAAACTTTGCAGCCTGAAACTATTATAGAAAATGACTTGAAGTGAAAGTTGATGTATTACAAAACAATTTGAAATGAGTTATTTAATTTCATCATATGTATAACTCCTGAACAAGTAATTACACTCCTAGAAAGACCAATATTATACCTATTAGACCTACTGTAATGGCTCTTATCAAAAAGACAAAAATAGTCAATGGTGGCAAGAATGTGGAGGAAAAGGAACACTTGTGTCCTTTTGGTGGAAATATAAATTGGTCCATCCACTATGGAAAATGGTATGGAGCTCAACAAAAATTAAAAGTAAAATTATCAAATGATTCAACAATTCCACTTCTGGGTATTAACCAAAGGAACCAAAACACAAACTCAAAAAGACATATACACACCTACTTTCATTTTGAGAGTTTTACATTATCCAAGGCATAGACCATGTGTGTGTATATATATACACACACACACACACACACACACACACACACACACACAATGGAATTATATTCAGCCATAAAATATTATTGTTACTTGTGACAACATGGGTGGATCTTGAGGGCATTATGCTAACTGAAGTCAGAAATAAGTCAGAAAGATAAATACTGTATAATCTCACTTATATGTGGAATCTAAAAATCAAAGAAGCAAATGGACTATTTTTTCTCATTTTATTCAGTGATAAAATTGGACAAGTGGGTTGCTTGGGTGGTTCAGTTCATTAAGTGTCTGACTTTGGCTCAGGTCATGATCCCAGGGTCCTGAGATCAAGCCCCACAATAGGATCCCTGCTCTTAGTGGAGCCTGCTTCTCCTTCTTCCTCTGCCTGCCATTCACCCTGATTGTGCTCTGTCTGTGTCAAATAAATAAATAAAATCTTAAAAAGAAAATTAAACAGGTAAAATTTCAAGTAATCTGTCTACTAATCAATCAAACTACCATCTATTAACCAATCTACCAACTTTCTTTTTCCTATATCTATCATCTATCAATTTTATATATGTATATAAATACATATACTATATAAATATGTATACATAGATACACATGCATAAACATGTATGTATATATTTTATTCAGAGGAGTAGAACATTTTTCATTATTTATGAAAACAGTTTTCAATATATAATCATATACTATACTATAATCTTAGAAGAAAAAGCACTCAAAATTTATAATGCAGAGGAAGCTTCAGTTTCTGATTTTATGTCCTTAACTATTTCTTGATTTACTATGTATAGGATAGCTACTGACATATTTTTAGGATAGCTACTGACATATTTTTTTTTATTTCTTTGTCAATTCTCATCTGAAGACCTCCTTTTAATCAGAGATATCTAGTCATTTAGGATGGTTAAAGCTCAGTTTCCTAGAGGAACAGTCAGTTTGAGTTTGTTTTATTCAAAATGAATGCTTTAAATATATATAGGGAGCAAGAGAAGCCTAACAAAAACATTTATGACACAGAGCTTAGTTTTCAGGAAAAAAAAAAAAAAAGTAAGGCAAGCTGGAAAATGTGTCAATGATAATATATGGAAAAAAAAGAAATGAAAAGACCTCACCTAGATGGAAGAAGTGAGCATATGGTGTGAGAGCAGAGAACATCAAAGGATCATGAAATGAAATGAGACCAGCATGGAATTCATATAGGAATAAGTCCCAGGCATGCATTGTTTTAGCAGTGTTTAACCAAAGTGAGGTCCAGAGTTGTTAATAAAATTTGTTTCATCTATCTGAATTTCACATACTAAGTTCAGTTTTGATTGTCATAGGATACTTTTGACATTTGCACAAAAGAAACTGGGCAGCTTTGTTGGGTGGACAGAAATGGTGGCAATCACCAGGATGGGAGTAATCTGTTGCTAAACCAACACTCCATGTACATATGTACATATCCTTCTCCTAGCTATGCAAATCTGGGCAAAAATTCAATTGAATTAGAAAAGAATTAAGTAAAGAGTTACTCTATTATTTTTATTCTAATGGATATTTGAAATCATACACAAAGAAAGGAAGGGGATTTTATGTTCTTGCAGTACCCACTAAGCAAATGAAATCACTTCACATTATAGTAATTTGCTCAAATCTAATTTACACTTAGCCAACAGAGTGAAAAAGATAATAAGGGTAAGTTTTATACTTTTATGCATTTGAGATGAATTTTACAATCATATCTCTCACTGAAAGCCACATACCAGTCACAGATACAGTCTAGTTTCCTGGTTAGAATTATGAGTTTGGGAACCACACTGTTTGGCTTAACCATGGTACTTGCAGTTACTAATATATATATATATAATATATAACAAATATATATGTATATATAGTATACATAGCTATATGTACAAAACTACATATAGTTATGTATAAAACTACATATGAATTTTTACATACATATCCTTTTTTACTCTATAATTATTTCATTTTTTCAGTGTTCCAAGATTCATTGTTTATGGCCCACACCCAATGCTCCATGCAATACCTGCCCTCAGTACCCACAACCAGGGTCTCCCATCCCCCCACCCCCTTCCCTCCAAATCCCTCAGTTTGTTTCTGTGTCAAAATCTCTCATGTTTTGTTTCCCTCCCCAAATTACCCTACTTCCCATTTTCTTTCCTTCTCCTACTGTCCTCTATACTACACCTTATGCACCACAAGTAAGTGAAACCATGTGATACTTGACTTTTTCTACTTGGTTTATTTCACTCAGTGTAATCTCTTCCAATCCAGTCCATATTGCTACAAAAGTTGGATATTCATCCTTTCTGATGGAGGCATAATATTCCATTGTATATATGTACCACATCTTCTTTATCCATATGTTGAAGGGCACCTTGGCTCTTTCCACAGTTTGGCAATTGTGGCCATTACTGCAATGAATATTGGGGTACATATAGCCCTTCTTTTCATCTGTATCTTTGGGTAAATACCCAGTAGTGCAATTGCAGGGTCATAGGGTAGCTCTATTTTTATTTTTTTAAGGAATCTCCACAGTGTTTTCCAAAGTGGCTGCACCAACTTGCATTCCCACCAACAGCGTCAGAGGGTTCCGCTTTCTCCACAGCCTCTCCAACACTTGTTGTTTCCTGTCTTTTTAATTTGAATATCTCTGATAGCCAGTGATAATGAATATTTTTTCATGTGTCTGTTAGAGGAGACAGTGGAGAAGAGGAGAAGTGCCTCTTCATGTCCCCTGCCCATTTTTTGATGTGTTCGTCTTCTTTTTGGATGTTGAGTTTGAGTAGTTCTTTATAGATCTTGGATACCAGCCCTTTGTCTGTAGTGTTATTTGCAAATATCCTCTCCCATTCTATAGGTTGCCTCTTTGGTTTGTTGACTATTTCCTTGGCTGTGCAGAAGGTTTTTATTTTGATGAAGTCCCAAAAGTTTATTTTCGCTTTTGTCTCCTTATCTTTGGAGATGTGTCTTGAAAGAAGTCGCTGTGCCTGATGTCAAAGAGGTTACTGCCTATGTTCTTTTCCAGGATTTTGATGGATTCCTGCCTCATGTTGTGGTCTTTCATCCATTTCGAGTTTGCCTTTGTGTGTGGTATAAGAGAATGGTCTAGTTTCATTCTTCTATATGTAGCTGTCCAATTTTCCCAGCACCATTTATTGAAGATACTGTCTTTTTTTCCACTGGATATTTTTTTTCTGCTTTGTCGAAGATGATTTGACCATAGATTTGTGGGTCCATATCTGGACTCTCTACTCTGTTCCATTGGTCTATGAGTCTGTTTTTGTGCCAGTACCATGCTATCTTGGTGATCACAGATTTTTAATAAAGCCTAAATACCTTTTTTAAAAGATATTTATTTATTCATTTGAAAGATAGAAATAAGAGAGAGAGAACATGAAAAGGGAGAGGGTCAGAGAGAGAAACACACCTCCCACTGAGCAGAGTCAGATGCAGTTCTCAATCCCAGATCGTAGGATTATGACCTGAACCTAAGGCAGTACCTTTACCAACTGAGCCACTCAGACATCCCTTATATATAATATATAAATATATATTTAATTTAATATATTTAATTTACATATTTAATATATATACTTAATTTATTTCAACATCCCTTGAATATCCAGTCCACCCACAGTTCTAACTCCCTTTCCTTTCAGAATGAATAATTTGAAATAGTGCTTTATATTAAGTCACAATTCAAATTGATTCTCACTAATTTTACATAATTTAACTTATCTATTCATATAAAAATAAAAATAATCCATAGCAATGTAACAAAATGCTATTTTTATTAAAGTCCTATACCCAGGTTTTTTTTTTTTTCAAACATAGTTTTAAATGTTCCACTAACTGGATCAAATATCAGTTTTTAAATTTAACTAAAACTAATCAATTTACTTCCTTATACATATTAGCTTTATTTCAATACTCTATCAGGAACATATGTCTATAGACACCTTATTTGATGGCATAGCTTTAGATACGCTAACTTTAAAGCTTATGTTTAGTGACAAAATTTTTATCTTTAATTAAAGAGCCTACTTTGCTTTCTCAATAAATTTTATTTTAAAACTTCTGATCACTTTGTGTATTTCTTTGTCTTTTCTGATGGTATGCTCTTTAATTATACTGTTCCAAGTCATTATTCAGATGTATGAGTTTCTATTTTTCTTTTTCTTTCTTTTTTTATTAAAGATTTTATTTACTTATTTGATAGAGAGAAACACAGCCAGAGAGGGAAACACAAGCAAGGGGAGTGAGAGAGGAAGAAACAGGCTTCCCGCCAATCAGGGAGCCTGATGTGGGGCTCAGTCCCAGAACTCCAGGATCAGCACCCGAGCCAAAGGCAATTGCTTAACCAACTGAGCCACCCAGGTGCGCCTAATGTATGAGTTTCTTAAATTTGTTTCAAACACCTGGATGGCCCAGTCAGTTAAGCATCTGCCTTTGGCTCAGGTCCTAATCCCAGAGATCTCAGGGAGAGGTACAGGGAGAGGGAGAGGGAAATGGAGAGGGAGAAGCAAGCTCCCTGGGGCTCATTACCAGTAATCTGGGATTATAACCTAAGCAGAAGACAGATGCTTAATTGAGCCACCCGGGCATCTCTATTCCATATACTTAATTCAAAGATAACATTTTTTCATATGCTTTATAATAGGTGCTCATTCGAAAATTGATATATTCATTTAGTGTAATGTTTATTTTCTTGAAAAATGCCTAATTAAGTTTGTCATATGTTTGAAAGAAATGGAAATGGATTCTCAAAAGTATGTTAGAGGAGTTATATGATCATAACTAAAGATAAATCAATGTTTGTTTATATATGGACTTCTCACTTAGGCATCACTTAAAACAGTTGCTGGTATTAAATCAAAATGTGCTTATTAGAAGAGATATATTTTTTCTTTTTTTCAACTATATGTATGAATATCAATAAAAGAGTTATAAAAAATATTTCCATCAAGCATACACAAGGTTATAGACTTTGGGGACTGCCAGAGTGGCTCAGTTGGATAAGTATCAGTCTACAGCTCAGGTAATGATCTTGGATTCCTGGGATTAAACAAGGCTCAGTAGGAAGTCAGCTTGTCCCTCTGCCCCTCCTTCTGCTCTTGCTCTCTCTGTAAAATAAACAAAAACAAACAAACAAGTAAATAAATAAATAGAAATATTTTAAAGAAATATTTTATTTTCATTATCATTTTTATTTTTAAATATTCTATATATTTCTTTGAAAACATAAGAAGGGAAAACAGTAAGAGGGATAGAGAGAAGCAGGATCCTGGCTGAGCAGTAGACTGACACAGTGCTCAATTCCAGGACTCTGGTATCATGACAAGAGCCAAAGGCAGATACTTAACCATCTGAGGCACCTAGGTGCCCCAATAAAATATTTTAATTTAATTTTTTTTCAAGATTTTATTTATTTGACAGAGAGAAACACAGCCAGAGAGGGAACACAAGCAGGGGGACTGAGAGAGGGAGAAGCAGGCTTCCCGCCGAGCGGGGAGCCCGATGTGGGACTCGATCCTGGATCTCCGGGATCATAACCTGAGCCGAAGGCAGTCGCTCAACCAACTGAGCCACCCAGGCACCCCTAATTTTTAATTAACATATAATGTATTATTTGTTTCAGGGATATAGACCTGTGAATCATCGGTCTTACACAATTCACAGTGCTGATCATAGCACATATCCTCTCCAATACCCATTACCCAGCCACCACAACTCTCCCATCCACCTCTCCTCCAGTGACCTTCCATTTATTTCTTGAGATTAAGATGCTCTTATTGTTAATCGTAATTTTGTAATGGACAAAAGATTTATCCATTCTTTTGTTGATGGACTTCTAAGATCTTGTCAACATTTGGCTATTGTGGACATTGCTGCTATTAACACTGGGGTCTACTTACCCCTTCAGATCACTGAATTTGTATCATTAGGGCAAATACCCAGTAGTGCAACTGCTGGATAATAGGGTAGCTCTATTTTCAACTTTTTGAAAAACCTCCATACTGTTTTCCAGAGTTGCTCCACCAGCTTGCATTTCTGCCAATAGTGTAGGAGGGTTCCCCTTTCTTCACATCCTCATCAACATCTTTTGTTTCCTGACTTGTTAATTTTAGCCATTCTGATTGGTGTGAAGTGGTTTCTCAATGTAGTATTGATTTGTATTTCTCTGATACTGAATGATGAGCACTTTTTCATGTGTCTGTTGGCCATTTGGATGCCTTTGCAGAAATATCTGTTCATGTCTTCTGCCCATTTCTTGATTGGATTATCTGTTCTGGTTGTTGAGTTTGATAAGTTCTTTATAAATTTTGGATACCACCCCTTTATCTGATATGTCATTTGCAAATATCTTCTCCTATTCTCTTGGTTGCCTTTTGGTTTTGTTAACTGTTTCCTTTCCTGTGCAGAAGCTTTTATCTTGATGACATCACAGTAGATATTTTTGCCCTGCTTTCCTTGCCTTTGGCAATGTTTCTAGGAAGAAGTTGCTGTAACTTAGGTCAAAGAGGTTGTTCCCTTTGTTTTCCTCTAGGATGTTGATGGATTTCTGTCTCACATTGAGGTCTTTCATCCATTTTGAGTCTATTTTTGTACGTGCTGTAGAGGAATGGTCCACTTTCATTCTTCTGCATGTGGTTGTCCAATTTTTCCAACAGCATTTGTGGAAGAGACTGACTTTTTTTCCCACTAGACATTCTTTCCTGCTTTGTGGAAGATTAACTTACCATAGAGTTGAGAGTCCATTTCTGGGCACTCTATTTTTTTCCATTGATCCATATGTTTGCTTTTTATGCTCTGACATTACCATATTCTCTTGAAGATTACAACTTTGTAATAGAGCTTAAAGTCAGGAAATGTGATGTTGCCGCTTATGTTTTCTTTTTCAACATCCCTCTGGCTATTTGGAGTCCCTATTGATACCATATAAATTTTAGGACTACTTGTTCATTTCTTTGAAAAAAGTTGATGGCATTTTGATAGGGATTGCATTAGGTGTGTAGATTACTTTAGGTAGTATAGACATTTTTTTTATAATACTTATTCTTCAAGTCCATGTACATGGGATGATTTTCCATCTCTTTGTGTCTTCCTCAATTTCTCTAATGAGTACTCTATAGTTCTTTGAGTAAAGATTCTTTGCCTCTTGGTTAGATTTATTCCTAGGTATCTTATGGTTTGGGGAATAATTATAAATGGTATTGAGTCTTAATTTATCTTTCTTCTGTCTTGTTGGTAGATAGAAATGTAACTGATTTCTGTGCATTGATTTTTATATGCTGACACTTGACTGAATTCCTGTATGAGTTCTACAAGTTTTAGAGTGGAGTCTTTTGGATTTTCCACATGAAGTATCATATCATCTGCAAAGAGTGAGAGTTTGACTTATTTTGCCAATTCAAATGCCTTTTATTTTTTTTGTTGTCTGATTGCTGAGACTAGGACTTCTAGTACTGTGTTGAATAGCAGCGGTGATAGTGGACAGCCCTACTATGTTCCTGACCTTAGTGTGAAAGCAGTCAGTTTTCCCTGTTGTGAATAATATTTATTGTGGGTTTATCATAGATAGCTTTTACGATATTGAGGTATGTACTTTCTGTCACTATACTGTGAAGAATTTTGATCAAGAAAGAATGTTTTACTTTCTCAAGTGCTTTTTCAGCAATTATTAACAGTATCATATGGTTCTTCTTCTTTCTTGTATTGATGTATTGTATCATATTGATTGATTTGCAGATGTTGAGCCAACCTTGCTGCCCAGGAATAAATCCCACTCGATATTGATGAATAACTCTTTAAGTATACTGCTGGATCATATTGGCTAGTATTTTGGTGAGAATTTTTGCATCCATGTTCATAAGGTTATTGGCCTGTAATTCTCCTTTTTAATAGAGTCTTTGGTTTTGGAATCAAGGTAATGCTGGCCTCATAGAATGAGTTTGGAAGTTTTCCTTCCATTTCTATATTTTGGAAGAGTTTCAGGAGAATAGGTATTAATTATTTTTTAAATGTTTGGTGGGAAGAATTCTTCTGGGAAGCAGTCTGGCCCAGGACTCTAGTTGATTGGGAGATTGTTGATGACTGCTTCAACCTCCTTACTGGTTATGAGTCTGTTCAGGTTTTCTATTTCTTCTTAGTTCAGTTCTAGTAGTTTCTACATCTCTAAGAATTCATCAATGTCTTCCATATTGTCAAATTTGCTGGTGTATAGTGGCTCATAATATGTTCTTATAATTTTATATTTCTTTGATGTTCATTGTGATCTCTCCTCCTTCATTCATGATTTTATTAATTTGGTTTCTTTCTCTTTTCTTTTTCATAAGTCTGACCAGGGGTTTATAAATCTTATTAATTCTTTCAGGGAACCAGCCCCTAGTTTTGTTTGTCTCATCTAGTGTTCTTTTGTTTTTCATTTCATTGATTTCTGCTCTGATCCTTATTTTTCTTCTCCTGCTGAACTTAGGTTTCCTTGCTGTTCTTTATGTAGCCACTTTAGGTGTAGGGTTAGGTTGTGTGTTTGAGACCTTTCTTGTTTCTTGAGAAAGTCTTGTATTGCTATATACTTTTCTCTCAGGACCACTTTTCTAGCACCCCAAAGATTTTGGACAGTTTGTTTGTTTGTTTGTTTGTTTTATTTTCATTTGTCGCCATGATTATTTTTAAAATCTTCTTTAATTTCCTGGTTTACCCATTCTTTCTTTAGTAGGATGCTCTTTAGCCTCCATGTATATGAATTCTTTCCAACTTCCCTCTTGTGGTTGAGTTCTAGTTTCAAAGCATTGTGTTCTGAAAATAGGCAGGAAATGATCCTGATCTTTTGGTATTGGTTGAGACCTGATTTGTAATCCTGGATATGATCTATTCTAGAGAATTTTCCATGTGCACTAGAGAAGAATGTATATTCTGTTACTTTGAGATGGAATGTTCTGAATATACTTGTAATGTTCATCTGCTCCAGCGTGTCATTTAAAGCCTTTATTTCTTTGTTGATCTTTTGCGTAGATGATCTGTCCATTTCAATGAGGGGGTGTTAAAGTCCCCTACTATTATTGAATTGTTGCCAATGTCTTTCTTTGATTTTTGTATTAATTGGTTTATATAATTGGCTGTTTCAGTGTTAGGGGCATAGATATTTAATATTGTTAGATCTTCTTGTTGGACAACCCTTAGTATGATGTAGCATCCTTCCTCATCTCTTATTAGTCTTTGGCTTAAAATATAATTTGTCCTATATAAGGGTTGCCACTCCACATTCTTTTGATGTCCAATAGCATGGTAAATTGTTTCTAGCCCCTCAGTTTAAATCTGGATGTATCTTGGAGTCTAAAATTAGTTTATTGCAGGGGTGCCTGGGTGGCTCAGTTTGTTGAGCAACTGCCCTCAGCTCAGGTCATGAGCCTGGAGACCTGGGATCGAGTCCCACATCAGGCCGCCTGCTCAGCGGGAAGCCTGCTTCTCCCTCTCTCACTCCCCCTGCTTGTGTTCTCACTCTAGCTGTGTTTCTCTCTGTCAAATAGATAAAATATTTGAAAAAAAAATAGTTTATTGCAAACAGCATATTGATGGGTCTTGTTATTTTATGCATTCTGATACCCTGTTTCTTTCGATTGGGGCATTTAGCCCATTTACATTCAGGGTAACTATTGAAAGATGCAAATTTAGTGCCATTATATTGCCTGTCAAGTGACTGTTACTATGTATTGTCTGTGTTCCTTTCGGCTCTGTTACTTTTAGGCTCTTTATTTGCTTTGAAGACCACTTTCAATATTTTCGCCCTGGCTGGTTTGGTGTTTGCAAATTCTTTTAGTTTTTGTATGTCTTAGAAGCTTTTTATTTCTCCTTTTATTTTCAATGATAGATTAGCTGGATATATACTCTTGGCTACATATTTTTCTTATTTAGTGCTTTGAATATATCATGTCAGTCCTTTTTGACTTCCCAGGACTCTGGATAGGTCTGTTGCTAATATAATATTTCTACCATGTCGGTTACAGACCTCTTGTCTTGAGCTGCTTTCAGGATTACCTCTTTGTCTTTGAGACTTGTAAGTTTTACTATTAGATGACAGGGTATTGACCTATTTTTATTGATTCTGAGGGGGCTTCTCTGTGCCCCCTGGATTTTTATGCAGGTTTCCTCCCTCATATTAGAGAAGTTGCCCCCTCTCTCTTTCTTCTTCTTCTAGTATCCCAATTATTCTAATATTTTCTCATCTCTCACATTCTCTCCTCATGATCCAGTAGTTGTTTTCTCCTTTTCTCATCTTCTTTATTCTCCATCATTTAGTCTTCTATGTCACTAATTCTCTCTTCTGCCTCATTAATCCTAGCAGTAAGAGTGTCCATTTTTAATAACACCTCATTAGTAGCTTTTTGGATTCAAATTGGTTAGATTTTAGTTCTTCTATTTCTCTAGAAAATGATTTTATTTCTTCAATTTTTCAAGCCCAGCTACAATCTTTATAATTGTCATGTTGAACTCTAGTTCTGAGATCCCTAGCAATTACTACTGCCTATTTCTCTTTTCATTTTTTGAGGTGTTTTTTTCCACCTTGTAATTTTGACCAGAGAAGAATAGATAAATGAGAGAACAAAATACTAAAAGGGTAACAACGAGCCCAGAAAAATATACACTAACCAAATCAGAAGAGACCTGCAAACAGGGGGAGAAGATGGGGAGGCATATGATTAGGCTTGTGAATATGATAGAGCCACACACTTGATTTTGTGTATACTTTGATCTGTTAGAAGAAACTGCCTCCTAAAATTTTAAGGAATGAAAAACATTATATAGATGGAATGGAATATGGCTATAAAGATGAAAATTTAAAAGAAATATTTTTTAAAAGGAATTGATAAGATAAGCAGTTGTTTGCAAAAAGAAAAAAAAAAAGAGAGGGGATGTGATCAGGCTGGAGACTATAACAAAGCCATTCACTAGATTTAGGGTATATTTTGTCTGTTAGAAGAAATTGTATCCCAAAATTTTTAAGAAAGAAAAACGTATATGTATACAAAAATAGCATTAAATACAAAGAAGGGATAGACTATGACTATAAAAATGAAAATTAAAAAAATATTTTTAAAAAGGTATTGATAAGTTGAAATAGCTAAAATAGGCTAAAATAGGAAAGAGGAATTTTTTTAAAAAATAGGAAAAGAAAAAATAATAAAAAAATTAAAAAAATAATAACTTTGAAAGTCTAAAGAATCATGGGGGGAAAGCCATGAATTCTATGTGCTATATTTCCATATCACCGGTGTTTTTCACTTCTCATTGATTGGTAAACTTGATCTTGGCTGGATGTTCTCACTGATCTTCTGGGGGGGGGGGGGCTTTTGCAGTGATTCTCAAGTGTCTTTGCCCAAGGCAGAGATGCACTGCTCTTGCTAGAGGCCAGGCTAAGCAATCTGCTCAGGATTTCTCTTAGTAGATTTTCTTCCCTGAAAGCTTTCTGTACAGCTTTGGAGGCTGAGAATGAAGATGACAATCTCCCTATCTCTGGCCCCAGAGGAGTCAAGAGCTCAGGGCCCCCTCTTCAATGAGCCTTCAGAGAAGAGCAGTCAATCTCACCTTTCTCCTGGTCTCTGGCCGCATTCTGAACTCATTCAGCCTGTGACTGAGCATTTCTATCTCTGCACATGGTCCCATTTGGAGTCTCCAAACCCAACAGATTCATGTAGCATGCTCCTGAACCATTTCACCCTGTAGGGGAAGGGAGTGGTTCCTGCCTGCATCTGCCACTTGTGGGGTCCCTGCTCAAAGAGTTGTGGCCCAACGTTGCCTCAGATCATGGTTTATGACAACTCCAAGCTGAGAGATCACTCCTCAGCTCCATCTTTGCACCCAGATACCCTGCTCAGATAACTGGGGGTTCTGCCACATTCAGGCAACCCAGGTCTTTCTGTGACCACTCCCCACAAGGTTCCTGAGACCACACTGTCACAGCAAGGATTCCACCCCTTGCTTAGCCACTAGAACAACATTGTTACATGGAACAGACTTCTAAAAGTTCCTATTTTATGCTCCATTGCTCTCTCACTTGCTTGGAGCCAGTCCCTCTACCCATGGTCTATCTTCCCATATATCCTTCAGATTCACTTTCCACATGTTCTACCCTCCAGAAAGTGGTTGCTTTTCTGTTCATAGAATTGCTGCTATTCTTCCTTTTGGTCTCCTGTTGAGTTTGTAGGTGTTTAGAATGGTTTGATAACTATCTAGCTGAATTCCTGGGTTTAGGAATTCCTAGGAATTACTAGGTCTCCTATTCACTTGCCATATTATTCCTCCCTCTTTTTTTTTTCTTTTAAATAAAGGATTTAAAGATTGGGAAATGTGCAATTAAGTGTTTTCCTAATTCTCTACATCCAGGCTCTATTTAAGTTAGACTTTGAAACATGGGTATAATTGTAGAAGCAAGAGCTTTCATGAGGATAGTAATATAAAGCATCAGAAATGCAAATATGACCTGACAGGGCTTGAAAGGTATTCCTACAGACAAGAAAGTTGTATTTTTAATGTCACAACATTATGAGCTATATAACCGCAGACATGCCACACATCTGCCCTTGATCTTAGTTTTCCTCTGATTAACTATAATCATGTCACTTCACATTGGTTGGAAGCATTAGTAGAGATGGTGCATATAGAAGTATCTGATATAAAGGTGATTCACAGCACTAAGTGTGGGGCATAAACAATAAATCTTGGAACACTGGAAAAATAAAGTAAAAACAAAAAGGTGATTCATAAATATTAATTTCTATCTTAATAACGAGTATTGGAGGAAACAGAGAGAAGAATAAATGTGATAAGACAGTTTTCTGCAACAACTGAAAAATATTTCCAAACATTCAGGCTATTGAAACTGTTATATAATATTAAAATCTAGAAAAAAAATGGATGTGCAATAAAAAAGAGTGACACAGAATAGAAATTTACAGAGGTAATCTATAAAAAAATGAACTTAACAGGCAACATGATGTCAGTAAAAATGTATCTATCAATAATCACGCTCAATGTGAATGACCTAAATGCTCCAATAAATAGGCCCAGGGTTGCAGACTGGATAAAATGATAGGACCCATTCATATGCTGTTTACAAGAGATATATCTAGAATCTAAAGAAACTTCTAGATTAAAAGTGAGGGGGTTGATGACCATATGTCATGCCAATGGACCTCAAAAGAAAGCTGGGGTAATGATTCTCATATCAGACAAATTAGATTTTAATCTAAAGACTGTAGTCAGAGACACAGAAGAACAATACCTCATTTTTAAAGGGTCTATACACCAAGAAGATCTAAGAATTGTAAATATTTATGTCCCCAACATGGGAGCAGCCAACTACATAAACCAACTGTTAAGCAAAATAAAGTCATATTGATATAAATACATTAATTATAGGAGATCTTAACATACAACTCTCAGCAATGGACAGATCATCTAAACAGAAAATCAACAAAGAAACACAAGCTTTGAATGACACACTGGACCAGGTGGATCTCATAGATATATTCAGTACATTCCACCTTAAAACAGCAGAATACTCATTCTTTTCGAGTGCACATGGAACTTTCTCCAGAATAGACCACATACTAGGCAAAAATCATGGCTCAACTGATACTAGAAGATTCAGATTATCCCTTGGATATTCTCTGACCACAATGTCTTAAAACTGGAACACAACCACAACAAAAAGTTCGGAAGAAAATCAAACATTAGGAATCTAAAGACTACCCTGCTCAAGAATCTTTGGATAAACCAGGAAATCAAAGAAGAACTTAAACACTTCATGGAAACCAATGGGAATGAAGATACATCAACCCAAAACCCTTGGGATACAGCAAAAACAGTCCTGAGGGGGAAATGCAAAGCCATCCAAGCCTCACTCAAAAAAATTGAAAAATTATGAATACACCAACTCTAATTACACCTTAAAGAACTGGAAAAATCCACAACAAATTAAACCAACCCCACACACAAGATGGGGAATAATTAAGATTAGAGCAGAGATCAATGAATAAGAAATTAAAGATACAATAGAACGCATCAATGAAACTAGAAGCTGGTTCTTTGAAAAAATTCATAGGATCGATAAACCATTGGCCAAACTAACCCCCCCAAAAAGGGAGAAAACCCAAATTAATAAAATTATGAATGAAAGGGGAGAGATTATGCCTAACACCAAGGAAATAGAAACAATAATCAGAAATTACTATCAACAGGCAATGCCAGTAAGTTTAACAATCTAGAAGATATGGATGCATTCCTGGAAACCTATAAACTTCCAAGACTGAAACAGGAAGAAATTGGCAATCTCAATAGACCCATATCTAGTAAAGAGATTGAAGCAGTAATCAAAAACCTCCCAAAAAACAAGAGCCCAGGACCTGATGGAATCCCTGGGGAATTCTACCAAACATTCAAAGAAGAAATAACACCTATTATCCAGAAGCTGTTTCAGAAAGCAGAAACAGAAGGAAAACTTCCAGACTCTTTCTATGAAGCCAGCATGACTCTAATCCCCAAACCAGATGGAGACTCCATCAAAATGGAGAACTTCAGACCAATATCCCTGATGAATATGGATGCCAAGATTCTTAACAATATCCTTTATAACAGGATAAACAACACATTAAAAAGATTATCCACCATGACTAGGTGGGATTTATTCCAGGGATGGAAGGGTGGTTCAACACTTACAAATCAATCAACATGACAGAACAAATCAATAAGAGAAGAGGGAAAAATCACATGGTACTCTCAACTGAGGCAAAAAAAAAAGCATTTCACAAAATAAAACATCTGTTCCTGATTAACACTCTTCAAAGTATAGGGATAGAGGGAACATACCCCAACCTCATAAAATCTATCTACAAAAACCCACAACGAATATCATTCTCAATGGGGAAAAACTGACAGTCTTCCCTCTGAGATCAGGAACAAGACAAGGATGCCCACTCTCACCACTACTGTTCAACGTAATGTTAGAAGTCCTAGCAACAGCAATCAGACAACACAAAGAAATAAAAAGGAATTCACATTGGCAAAGAAGAAGTAAAACTCTCTCTCTTCACAGATGACATGATACTCTATGTGGAATACCCAAAGACTCTACCCCAAACTACTAGAACACATACAATTCAGTAATGTGGCAGGATACAAAATCAATGCACAGAAACCAGTTGTGTTCTTATACACTAACAATGAAAATACATAAAGGGAAATCAGAGAATCTATTCCACTTACTATAGCACCAAAAACCATAAGATACCTAGGAATAAATCTAACCAAAGAAGTTAAAGATCTATACTCGACGAACTATTTAACATTCATGAAAGAAATTGAAGAAGAGGGGTGCCTGGGTGGCTCAGTCGGTTAAGTGACTGCCTTCAGCTCAGGTCATGATCCCAGAGACCAGGGATCGAGTCCCACATCCGGCTCCCTGCTCAGAGGGAAGGCCGCTTCTCCCTCTCTCGCTCCCCCTGCTTGTGTTCCCTCTCTGGCTGTGTTTCTCTCTGTCAAATACATAAAATCTTAAAAAAAAAAAAAAGATATTGAAGAAGACATAAAAACATGGAAGAGCATTCCATGCTCATGGATTGGAAGAATAAACATTGTTAAAATATCCATACTGCCGAGAGCAATCTATACTTTCAATGCCATTCTGATCAAAATTCCAATGACATTTTTCAAAGCATTGGAACAAACAATCCTAAAATTTATATGGAAGCAAAAAAGACCCCAAATTGCTAAGGAATTGTGAAGAAGATAAACAAAGCTGGCGGCATCACATTACCTGACTTCAGGCTTTATTACAAAGCTGTGATCACCAAGACAGCATGGTACTGACACAAAAACAGACACATAGACTAACGGAACAAAATAGAAAGTACAAATATTGACCCACAAATCTATGGTCAAATCATCTTTGACAAAGCAGAAAAAAATATCCAGTGGAAAAAAGACACTCTCTTCAGTAAATGGTGCTGGGAAAATTGGACAGCTATATATAGAAGAATGAAACTAGACCATTCTTTTACATCACACACAAAGGAAAACTCAAAATGGATGAAAGACTTCAACATGCGGCAGGAATCCATCAAAATCCTGGGATAGAACCTAGGCAGTCACCTCTTTGACATCGGCTACAGAAATTTCATTCAAGACACATCTCCAACGGTATAGGAGACAAAAGCGAAATGAACTTTTGGGACTTCATCAAAATTAAAACCTTCCATACAGCAAAAGAAACAGTCAACAAAACAAAGAGACAATCCACTTGATGGGAGAGGATATTTGCTAATGACACTACAGATAAAGGGCTGATATCCAAGATCTATAAAGAACTACTCAAACTCAACATCAAAAAAAAAAAAAAAAGATGAACACTTTAAAAAATGGGCCAGAGACATGAAGAGGCACTTTTCCATAGAAGATATACAAATGGATAATAGATACATGAAAAAATGTTCATCACTAGCTATCAGGGAAATTCAAATCAAAACCACACTGACATACCACCTTACACCAGTCAGAATGGCCAAAATTAACAAGACAGGCAACAACAAGTGTTGGAGAGGCTGTGGAGAAAGGGGAACCCTCTTACACTGTTGGTGGGAATGCAAGTTGGTGCATTTTAAGTAGATGTCTTCAGGTATCTGTGTGAAATGAGGCCTGTCATCACCACCATCATAGCCAAAGCTCCTCAAAACTCCTGAATAGGGTGATGTGGTGTGATTAGGAATTTGGGTTGAGCTTCTAATGAAAGAGGCATTGTGTTCTGGGACTGAGGTAAGTAAATGTGACTGGGAGGGAGAGTTCCACCAGGACACAAGGGAAATGCTTGGTGTGAGCATATTAGTAACAAATGTCAGCACTGAACTGGTTCCAGGAGATGACCCCATGCCCATCCTGAGGGGAGGGAGAAAGAAATGTTCAGGGAATTTCCTTTGTTCCAGGCAGTGTCTCTCCATGAATGCTGTCTCTGGGACAAGATCTGAAATGAGAAAATCCCCATTGTGTGCACCAGACTTTCTTCAGAATGTTGTTTCCATGCCGTATATCTGTGTTATTTTGCTGCCTTCTCTCAAAGAGCAGCACCAATGCTTTATGTGCTCTATATCATCCAAATCAAGTGACCTTTAAAACTCCAGGATTTAAGTCCCACTGGTTGTAGGAACTCAAAACTTTGACCTCTCTCAATTTGTTCCTTATTCTCCATGTGCTCTCCATGTCTATCTCTAACCCTTCTCCATGAACATGGCTTCCTCCTTACTGCAGTAGCCCTAATCTGTTTTATCTCCCAAGCCCCATCTTCACACTTCTAATTTTTTTTTCAGTATGGCCTTTTCTCTACCTTTAGTTGTGGAGTTTGCTCTGCCAGTATTCAGGTAAATTTCTGGGGTGTTTAGAATGATTTCATAGTTATTAAGTTGTATCTGTGGGACAAGGGGAGCCTAAGGTCCTCCAAATTAACTGCCATCTTTCCACAAATACTTGTATATATTTTTTAAAGATTTTATTTATTTATTTGACAGAGAGAAGCACAGCCAGAGAGGGAACACAAGCAGGGGGAGTGAGAGAGGGAGAAGCAGGCTTCCCGCAGACCAGTGAGCCCGATGTGGGACTCAATCCCGGGTCTCTGGGATCATGACCTGAGCCGAAGGCAGTCGCTCAACCAACTGAGCCACCATCCATAACATGAATCCATACTGATGATCTAATAGACAATATGGTTAGGATAGTTAAATACTGTGTTGTATACTGTGCTGTATACTTGAAATGTGCTGATTGTTGATATCAGTTTTCCTCCCCCCACACACATACACACACA
>PITA01028059.1:0-19956 GCA_004023965.1 Spilogale gracilis
GGGGCAAACTGGAGGACAGTGGCAGAAGGAAAGCAAATGGGAACTAGGGTAATCTAGGGAGGGAAACGAAACAACAGAGATTTTGAACACAGAAACAAACTGAGGGACTTGGAGGGAGGGGGGTGGAGGGATGGGAGAGCCTGGTGGTGGGTACTGGGGACACTTAAAGCGGGGAGCACTGGGTGTGGGGAATGGGGAACGAATCTTGGAACACTGGAAAAAAAAATTTAGTAACAATAAAAAAAAAAAAAAAAAAAAAAAAAAAAAAAAGAAACATGACTAGGAATTAGGAAGTGAAGGATTGGATGAGGGGAAGCAGAGATGGGGATAGCGCCCCACTACTGCAGCTCACCAGCAGGTAGCCTTAATCCTCAACTACCCCATCCCTGTATATTCTAGTAAAGATAGAAGCAGTTTTTTTTGTTTTGTTTTGTTTTGTTTTTTTGTCACATGCAGCTCATACAACAAAAGACAGAGTGGTTTTAATGTTGAGGGGCGTGTGTGCCAGTCCACTCTGACCCTGTGGAGCAAAGGAGGACTTATTTGCTGGTCTGAGTCATCTTCTCATAAGTGAGAGTGTGTAAGGAAAGGGAGAGAGCTGGGGTTTCTATGAATGGGACTTTGTTCTGTTCTCACAGATTTCCAAAGAGGAGAATATTGGTTAGAAATGACTCCTCAGTGACTGAATTTATTCTTGCTGGATTAACAGACCGCCCAGAGCTCCAGCAACCCCTCTTTTTCCTGTTTCTGATGATCTACATTGTCACCATGGTGGGCAACCTTGGCTTGATCATTCTCATTGGTCTCAACTCTCACCTCCACACCCCCATGTACTACTTCCTCTTCAACCTGTCCTTCATTGATCTCTGTTACTCTTCTGTTTTCACCCCCAAGATGCTGATGAACTTTGTATCAAGGGAGAACATCATCTCCTACGCCGGGTGCATGACTCAGCTGTTTTTCTTTCTCTTTTTTGTCATCTCGGAATGCTACATGTTGACCTCGATGGCCTATGACCGCTATGTGGCCATCTGTCATCCATTGCTGTATAGGGTCACCATGTCCCATCAGGTCTGTTGCTTGCTAACTGTTGCTGCATATATGATGGGATTTGCTGGAGCCTCTGTGCACACAGGGTGCATGCTTAGACTAACCTTCTGCAGTGTCAATATCATCAACCATTACTTGTGTGACATTCTTCCTCTTCTCCAACTCTCTTGCACCAGCACCTATGTCAATGAGGTGGTAGTTCTGATAGTCGTGGGAATTAATATCACAGTACCCAGTTTTACCATCCTGATTTCTTACGTCTTCATCCTCGCTAGCATTCTTCATATCAAATCTGCTCAAGGACGATCAAAAGCCTTCAGTACCTGTAGCTCTCACATCATTGCTATTTCTCTTTTTTTTTGGATCAGCAGCATTCATGTATCTTAAATATTCTCCTGAATCTATGGACCTGGGAAAAATTTCTTCAGTTTTCTATACGAATGTGATACCCATGCTCAATCCCCTTATCTACAGTTTGAGGAATAAGGATATCAAAGGTACACTGCATGAAGCCCTAATTAAAATCTGGAGGAGAAACATGCTATAATTAAAAGTTATAAAGTAAAGAAATTCAATTTAAAAATTTTTTTATTAGTGTTTTTCAAGAAGAGGTTTTGATCATTACCAGTGTTTCTGCAGATTGTGTTATCTGTGTTTGAATAGACTTTTCTTATATTTCCCTTATATAATTTTCCTTCCTTATCTCATTTTTTGCTTCCATATTTCTGTACCCTATATCAGTTTATAATTGATTACATGTTTGTAAAAAGAACAAATGCACACTCTTTTTTTTATATTGTTTCTGTCCCTGGGCTGTTCCTAATTTGTAGAAATATGGTAAACTTCATAAATGCCAGAACGTTGAAATTACACCTTGCTCACCTAAACACAGAAGTGTCAAATGCCATAGAAACATTCTTATTCTTCTCCATATTGTTGCTGGTATAAGTAGCAGGCTTCAGTGAGATGTGTTCATTACAAACTGTGTATACAGTGTAAAGTAAAACCAAATTCCTCTGATCTTTTCATTTTGTACTATTTTCTTACCAACTTTTCATTATTCTGTTCTTTCTCGGTCCCTTTGAAAATGGCCAACTCTGTATTATACACCACCTGCTTTTGAGAACCTCAGTAAGTCCAGTTCATTTAATACTGAAGGGAATACATTTAACTACACCTTTTATTGTTAAAGATAGTATTAAAGAAATAGTGCATATGTATCTCAGGATCCTAATATAGGGGATGACTGGTATTGTAAGCCTTGTCTTCATTACTACCTAAAATGGCATCAGATAATTTGAAAAGGAGCAAAAGTTCTTTTTGTAGTCTGTTATTTATCACTTAAAAGAAAATAATGCATATTGGGAGAAACATATTAGACATTGTTTTACTTATTTAATGATGTTTATAATGAAAAAGGGTATATACTACTACTACTGATAGCAATGATAGCAATATTTGGTGAGCTTAGTTTAATCTGTGTTTTAGTTCATTTAGACTATTACAACAAAATACTACAGAGTTGGTGGCTAATAAACAACAGAAATTTATTTCTCACAGTTCTGGAGGCTCTAAGTCCAAGATCAGGGTGCCCATATGAATGGCTGAGGGCACTCTTTTAAGTCACACATCTCTCATTATATCCTCACATGGTGGAAAGCGTTAGTGATCGATATGGAACTGCTTTTATAAGGCCCAAATCACACTCATGAGAATTCCACAGTCATGACCTAAGCATCTTCCAAAGGCCCTACATCCTAATATGTTTGGGGGTTAGGATTCAACATTTGACCATCACACTTTGTTTCACCAAGGAGATAATAAGCATTTAACGTAGATGCTATTTCCTATATATTTCTCAGTGTTTTTCTCATTTGTATATTTAGAATTTCAGCTATATTGGGAGGACAAGAAATCCTTGTTGAATTGGATTATCTTTTGCATAACAACAATAATGTTTATTGCTAAAACAGTAATTAATAAAATATAATAAAATAACAATAATAAATCAGAAAGAACTTTGGGGTGTAATTTGTTTTGGGGAATGGACTGTGGCAGTCATAAGGAGGTGCTGCTCACCTCTTCAGGAGAACCAGCTGTGGAGAGCATTGTTGACTGAGCCTATAGATGATACTCCTTTGAATTCACCATCGTGTTCAGGCAGAGTTCATGCTTACTCTGAGATGTTCCCAGCTGATGGCTTAGCATGATGGATCATACAGGAGCTGGCCAATAACTGTGCAACACGGACATTTAGTTTTTCTAATTTTTTTTTTAGTTAATGCATTTAAGTACTATAAAACAGTTTGTACTTCTTTCAGGGGCAGGAATATATCAGAGGAAACAAGTCAGGTGTCTTACATGCACAGCATAGAGTTATCCTTTGTAGTTTTATATTTGACTTGTTATATGAAATGTGATAAAAGGAGTTTTGAGAGAAAGTAAAATTCTATTGAAATTGTCAGAGCTGAGAGTCAAATAGGTAAGCCTAGGATTTACCTATGCCTGAGTTTAGGAAGGGGATTTTTCTAATTTAGTGTGGAAGCTTGGACTTTCTGAGCTATAACAAAAAATAGTCGTCTTAGATAAACCATAAATAAAATTTTGTGATTACATGCTAAATTGTATAATGGGAACTTTCTGTAAGTGACCTACTATTGTTACTCAGGATTAGGTTTGGAATGGGCATGACCAGTGTGTGCTGTGGTTAAGAATTGATGGAAACAGGAAATGAAAGGGGTTTTAGTTCTTTATCTCTTTAATTCCTGAACGCAAGCGTTGTAGAACTACACTCTTCTTTATACTGCCTCGCTACACACACAGATGCACAGAAACACACACACGTGCATGCAGTGTATTCAGGTCTTATAGTTTATGAGATTTCTGCCTAACATCTACTACATGGCATGCAACCCACTTTTTTTTTTTTTACTTTAAATTTATTTTATCTTTTCAGTGTTCCATGATTTTAATCTATGCAATAACATTCAGGAACATGGTTCCTGCTTTCAGCTCCAGTGAGGAAAGGCTGAGTAGGAAATGCTGCTGAATCCCGCAAGAGGAAATTGTTCTTGTTTCAGTCATTCATTTAATTTTGTAAAAACAACAACAGCAGCAGCAGCAAACATGTTTATACCTGCGTGAGTGTTTAGTGATGTGCATAATGTACAGTATGTCACAAGCATAAATATAGTAGGAGGATAGAGAGGTAGATTTTCATATAATAACGTAGTGGAGTTACATGCTATGCACAGATAGAATCTAGAATCAGTCTTATATAGTCAAAATTGTTATCGTAAATTGATTATGGTGAATCAGTGTCCATGTTGCGGTCTGTAGTGGTAGGTTTCCGTTTGTCTAGGGCAGTTGGTTTTCCTTCCCTAGCTTTGGGATATTTCACTGTATATTCAGCTGAGCACCAGATGAAGTACTGGTATATATGCAAGGCGCTGTGTTTAAATATATATCTATATATGTATATATATATATATATATATATATATATATATATATATATGAACATTAAAATCACTCTAGGTGTGCAGTGTTACTGTTGGTGTTACATCTGTCAGTCCATGCCCCCTCAGGGAAGAACTAGGAGGTCAGTAGGGAAGGGGACCCAGTTTCCAGCTCATAGATGATGAAACTGATTCCCAGAGATTTCATGGCTTGTTCCCAATCACGATTTATAAATGGTAGAAATTGAGTTGAGATTCTGAGTGTTTTGATTCTAAATCTATCAGAATTTAAAAAATTATACAAAATTTGCCATTCTTCTAAAACCAGTAAAACATAAACAGAGGTTTAGTGAATTAAAGTGTCTCAGAACACGAATAACAGCAAAGTACTCAAAGAAGAAAACATCCAAAAAGTGTTTTTCACATTTCATTGACAGTACAGATGATTCATACAGAAGAAATAAGAGGAGGTCAAATAACACTTCCAAAGTAATATGGGACAGTCCGGGGAAGAAAAAATCCCTTTGCTGCACTAGAAGAATTTCCACTGGTGCCTGATGGAAGAGGAAGATCAGTGTATAGTCCCATTGTATAGATTTGTAGAAAGTGATATGTCACTATGTTTAGGGTAACAGCAATGAGGATATAGTTCTTATTCCATATTATATAATTTCATTTTCTTCACCATTTCTACTTTCTTCATACAGTCTTTTTATTTTTAAAGACCTTTTTAGTCATTTTATTTATTTTTTTTCTCATTTTATGTGTTATTTTCTTTTTTAATAATTTATTTTATTATATTTTTTTGGTGTTCTAAGATTCACTGTTTATGCACCACACCCAGTGCTCCACGCAATAAATACCATCCTTAATACTCACCAGCAGGCTCACCTATCCCCCCACGCCCCTCCCTTCTAAAACCCTCAGGTTGTTTCTCAGAATTCAGTCTCTCATGCTTTGTCTCCCCCTCCGATTTACCCCTCTTCACATTTCCTTTCCTTCTCCTAATGTCCTCCATGTTACTCCTTATTCTCCACAAGTAAGTGAAACCATATGATAATTGACTTTCTCTGCTTGGCTTATTTCACTCAGCATAATCCCCTCCAGTCCTGTCCATGTTGTTACAAAAGTTGGATATTCATTCTTTCTGATGGAGGTGTAATATTCCATTGTATATATGGACCATACCTTCTTTATCCATATATCTGTTGAAGGGCATTTGGGCTCTTTCCACAGTTTGGCGATTGTGGCCATTCCTGCTATGAACATTGAGGTACATATAGCCCTTCTTTTTGCTACATCGGAATTTTTGTGGTAAATACCTAGTAATGCAATTGCAGGGTCATAGGGTAGCTCTATTTTTAATTTTTTAAGGAATCTTCACACTGCACCAACTTGTATTCCCACCAACAGTGTTAGAGGGTTCCCCTTACTCCACATCCTCTCCAACACTTGTTGTTTCCTGTACTGTTAATTTTGGCCATTCTGACTGGTGTAAGGTGGTATCTCAATGTGGTTTTGATTTGAATTTCCCTGATAGCTAGTGATGATGAACATATTTTTCATATGTCTGTTAGCCATTTGTGTGTCTTCTATGGAGAAGTGCCTCTTCATGTCTCCTGCCCATTTTTTGATGTGATCATCTTTTTTTTTTGGTTGTTGAGTTTGAGGAGTTCTTTATAGATCTTGGATATCAGCCCTTTGTCTGTAGCATCATTTGTGAATATCTTCTCCCATTCCGTGGATTGCCTCTTTGTTTTGTTGACTGTTTCCTTTGCTGTGCAGAAGCTTTTTATTTTGATGAAGTCCCAAAAGTTTATTTTTGCTTTTGTTCCTTTGCCTTTGGAGACACGTCTTGAAAAAAGTTGCTGTGGCCAATGTTAAAGAGGTTATTGCCTATGTTCTCCTCTAGGATTTTGATAGATTCCTGTCTCACATTCAGGTCTTTCATCCATTTCGAGTTTATCTTTGTGTATATGACTCTACCAATCTTTTAAGGAATAACTAACATCAATCTTTCTCAAGCATTTTCATAAATGTGAAAGTATGGCACAATTCCCAACTCAGTCTCATTACCCCAATACCAAAGGCAGACAGAGATAGTATAAGAATTGACATCTATAGACCTATACCCTTAATGAACATTAATGTAAACATCCTCAACAAAATACTAGCAGATGAAATGCAGCAGCATGTTTGATGGATTATAAAAAGTGTGATTATTACTGGAATGCAAGGGTGGTTCAACATATGAAACTGATCAAAGTAACATATCACATGAATAAAATGAAGGAAACACACATGCATGCACACACAGTCATATAGTCATGACAATTGATTGAAAAAAAAAGCATTGGACCAAATTCTACATCCTTTTATGATAAAAATTTTCAACATACTAAGACTAGAAAGAAACTACCTCAACAGAATAAAAGCTGTGCTTGAAATCTGGAAACTTTTTCTCAAAATTCAGGGTCAATGAAAGGACACTCACTCTCACAGCCTCTATTCAACACAGCACTAGAATTTCTAGTCAGGACATGAGGCAAGAAATAGAAATAAATAGTATCCAACTTGGAAAGGAAGAAGGAAAAAATAGCTATCTTGTCAAAGTTTGGGATCTTGTATGTAGAATATTCTAGAGTTGACAAAAATTAAAACACAAAGGAACGTAGGAAAGTAGCAGGATACAAAGTCAACACACTAAGATCAGATGCCTTTATATACACTAACAACAAACAATCCTTAGTGGAAATTAAGAAAAACAGTTCCATTTATCGCAGCATGAAACAGAATCAAATACCTAACCAAGTAGATAAAGCAAAAAAAAAAATCATCGTTGAAAGTAAATACAGAAGATATAAATAAGTGGAAACATACTGTATGATCATGGATTGGAAGACTTATTATTGTTAAGATGTTACTACTACCCCAAAGTGATCTCCAGATTCAACACAATCCAAATCAAAATTCCAATGACTTCTTTTTCTTTTTGCAGACATAGAAAAACCTGTCCTAAAATTCATGTGGAAACTCAGGGACCCTGAAAACCCAAAACAATCTTGGAAAGGAGTAAAGCAGGAAGACTTATACTTCCTGGTTACAATACTTATAAAAGCTATAGTAATCAAAGGAATGTGGTATTGCAGAAAGATAAAAAGAGAGACCAATGGAATACATGAGAAAACCACGATTAATTTTTGTATAAAATGGAAGATTTTTTTTGGATATGACACCATAATAAAGGCAGAAGCAAAGATATAGATAAGTGAGATTATATCACATAAAAAATCTTCTTCAGAGAAAAAGAAACAATCAGCAAAATGAAAGGACAATCTACAGAATGGGAGGAAATACTTGTAAACCATCTATCTGTTAAAAAGTTATTTATAAAAAAAGCAAAGAACCTAAAACTCAATAATAATAACAACAACACAAAAGAAATAACTCTATGAAAAAGTGGACAAAGGACATGAATACACATTTATCCAAACAAAGCATGTATATGGCCAAAAATTATGTGAAAAGATGTTCAGTATCACAAATCACCAGGGAAATGCAGATGCAAACCACAATGAGATATCACTGCATGTCTGTTAGAGTGGCTATTATCAAAAAGATAATAGATAACAGGCATTGGTGAGTTTGTAGGAAAAAAAGGAATCCTTGTACAGTGTCAAATACTTTATGTAAGAAGAATAAGTTCTGGAGATCTAATGAACCCCAATGTCACTACAGTTAACAATACTTTATTGCATACTTTAAATTTGCTAAGAGGGTAGATCCGAAATGTTCACACTATAACATAAAGGGTGAGCCTGGTGATGGGTATGAAGGAAGGCACGGATTGCATGGAACACTGGGTGTTATATGCAAACAATGAATCATGGAACACTACATAAAAAACGAATGATATACTACATGGTGATTAATAGAACATAATAAAAAAAAGGAAAAAATAAAATAAAGGTAACTTTGTTAAGGTGATAGATACTTTAACTTGATTGTGATGATTATTTGACAGTGTTTACAAATATAAAATCAAGTCATATATCTTAAATGTATAAAATTATGGGGAACCTGGATGGCTCAGTCACTAAGCAGCTGCCTTCAGCTTAGGTCATGACCTCAAACTTCTGAGTCTGGCTTCCTGCTCAGTGGGGACTGTGCTTCTCTCTCTCCTTCTATTGCTCCCCCTGTTGTGCTCTCATTCTCATGCCCTCTCTCTCTTTCATATAAATGAAATCTTTAAAAAATATATATGTACATATATAATTATTATATTTAAATTATACCCTGTAAAGATGGAAAAGAAAAAAAAACTTTGACTCAATTTCTTCTTCAGTTGTACTTGAGGCTGAATCACAACTTCAAGATTTACTTTCATGACAAAATTTCAGTTGCCCCGGATAATGGAGATTGACTGAAAGTTCTTAAACTAGGGAATGCCAGATCTGAGCTTTCAGAGCTCATTCTAGAAGCACTTTAGATGGTAAAATAAGAGGGCATTTGTGGAAATGCTAGCAAATAATTAGGAGCCACTATAGTTCAATAGTAGAATTAAAACCTAAAAACTGCCTGAATTTGTGTGGTGGCTGATGAAAGATCTGGAGGTCATTGTGGTTGTAGACTCTATTGCTTAGCATGTGGGATATATGAAAAATATCCTGAAGGTTTGCAACCAGAGAACATCATTCTCAGAAATATTTATTGAGTTTCTATTATGTAAATAAAAATGACGTTTTTTCTTACAGAAATTATCATTTATTGGTACACACAGGAATTACAGGGAAAACTGTCTGATGAGTGTGATGATGGAGGCTCTCTTGGAATTTATGAGAACCTATATAATGACAGCTGACATTAATTGACTATTTACCATGGGACAGGCTCTGTATTAGCATTTGACTCACTACATTTTTTCTTTTAATCATCATAACATTTAATGAATCATCAATCATTTAATGAAAAGCTGCCTTTTTTTTACTCTCCATTTTACAAAGACAAGCCAGAGGAAGAAGGAGACTAATCTATCCACAGTATTATTAGTAACTGTGGACGTCAGATTCATACACACATTCTCTGACACCATAGCTCCTATGATTTTATGTATGTGTGATGAGAAGAAATGAAATAGATGACCTATTACTGAAATATTACCCAAAACCCAGCAGAGTGGTCAGGTACACATTTCCAGTAGATGTTTAGAAGTAAAAACTTTAGAAGGAATATATGACATTGCAAATTATTTTAGGGCTATCTCAGGATAGAGACGATTGATGTGAGATGCTCCCTTTTGAAAAAGGAGATTCCTTCAGATAAAGGAATAAAGAATCCTGGAGGCAGAACCCTTGGAGAAAATTTTCCATTTAGAATATGGGAAGAAAGAGGGAAAAACAGTATAATAGAATTCCCTTCAGAGATGAAGATGACAGGGAGTTGGAAGTTCATCTGTGGCTCCATCTTGGGACATAACAATCCCTAGAGTGATGAAGAACCTTGAGTAAATTTGGAGTCCCTGAGGAACTAAAGACAGATGCATGGTCTAGGGTGTAAATACACTCCTGTTTCCATTTTCCACATAGAATCTAATCCCAAGGGGAAGAGACTAAGCAAGTTTCTACTCTGTTTATAAGCAAGTACATTGTATCTTTACTCACCTTCAGTCATCTGTATCTTATCAAGTAGCAAATGAGATAAATATAAAGACTTCTTTTCTCTGCTTCTTGAGAAAATTCAAAGTCATAATCATAAATTATGACCTGTACTTTGGAGAGGTCTCTAGGGCATACCTGAAATTAAGTGTATGTAACATCCTTTTAGAATAAAGACACCAAAGACTTAGAACCTGAAATTGCCCTTCTGGGAGTACAAGGGAAAAGAACGATGATAAGGAAGCACTGAGACATTGTCGCCTAACTGGGGGTGAGTTCTTGATTTCCCTTTATATGAATGTCCCACTTGTTGAGATATGGAAATCCAGAGATCAAAGATATGCCGCTTTCCTTTTTCATTCAAATTTGAGATTCACGTGAGGGTGAATCTGTTCAAGTGGAGAGTGGGGATGTTCAGAGAGTTAAGGGGAGCAGGGGTCCAATATCTGTCAGTAAGTTCCCTCTCCATAGATGGTACACTCACTCCTCCAGATTTATGGCTTTTATTCTGGTACATAGAACCTGTCCTAGGCTTTAGTCCCTTAGTTTGGATTAGAATCAATATTCTTAGTCCCTACTCCCCAAGTCTAATGTGCATTAGAGACCAGTACCAGATTAGAGGATCTTTGTCTGCATTTTTCCTTGATGGGAGGTTGAAGTGAAGGAAGAGATGATGAGTCCAGAGAAGGACAATTGTGTTTAGGTCCATCCTACTTCTCCCTTCTCCTTTCATTTTTTCAGCAGTCATGTTTGTATATGGTAGGACTGAACTTCCCTCTCTAGGCTAGATTGTGTAGGATTTGCTCTATTCAGCTTATAAACCTCTAATAAAGGGGGGAGTTAGTGTTTTTCAGTATCACAATAGAGATAAAGGCAGATTTTCTGGGTCTAGATTTGGTTAGTCTCAGCCCTCAGATATATATTCCTAGTATATATTCCCTTTTTCAGGTCAAGATACCATGGGAAGAACTGGTGTTTTCTTTAATGTAATCCTGTTTTCTACTCACAGATCCCCTTGGAGAAGAATGATTTCTACAAACTCCTCTTTTGTGACTGAATTCATTCTGGTGGGGCTCACAGACCTACCAGATCTCCAGCTCCCTCTGTTCTACTTGTTTCTACTCATGTATATGGTTACTGTGTTGGGAAATTTGGGCCTGATAACTCTAATCAGTCTGAATTCACACCTCCACACCCCCATGTACTTTTTCCTCTTCAACTTGTCCTTCATAGACCTCTGTTATTCTTCTGTGTTTACACCCAAAATGCTGATTAACTTCACATCAAAGAAGAATATTATCTCCTATGGAGGGTGCATGACCCAGCTCTATTTTTTCTGTTTTTTTGCTATTTCTGAATGTTATGTGCTGACATCGATGGCCTATGATCGCTATGTGGCCATCTGTAGCCCACTTTTGTATAATGTTGCCATGTCCCCCAAAGTGTGTTGCAGCCTTGTTCTTGGTTCATACTTGATGGCATTTTCAGGTTCTATGGCTAACACTGGTTGCATGCTGAGACTGAGCTTCTGTGATGCAAACACCATCAACCATTATTTGTGTGACATCCTCCCGCTGCTCCAGCTCTCCTGCAGCAGCACCTATGCCAATGAGCTGGTGGTTTTCATTGTGGTGGGTATCAATATCATCGTTCCCAGCGTCACCATCTTTGTCTCTTATGGCTTCATCCTATCCAGTGTCCTGCGCATCAGCTCCACCGGGGGCAGGTCCAAAGCCTTCAGCACATGCAGCTCCCACATAATTGCTGTTTCTCTGTTCTTTGGATCTGCTGCATTTATGTATCTTAAACCGTCTTCTGCTGTGTCTATGGATGAGGGGAAAATCTCCTCTGTCTTTTACTCTAATATAGTTCCCTTGATGAATCCTTTCATTTACAGCTTGAGAAACAAAGATGTTAAACTTGCTCTGAGAAAAACCCAGAGTAGGATAGTGTTTTGATCAGAATCACTTTTCGTGGGTGTAATTATAGGACTGGTGTATTGTCTTTCTTTCATCAGAATACTTTATCTGGGAGTGTTGATGTCCTATATCTTTCTTAACATAGTGATGGAAAATTGAGTCATCTGTCAGTTTGTTTTCAGGGTTTTTTTTTTAACTTGGTAAAATATACTTTATTGATGTTATATGACAAGTCAAGGCTCTCGAAACCCCTCCTTTGTAGAAGTAAAGGATGGAAACTATATAGAGATCAGGGTATTCTCAGCGTGTATGTGGATGTGTTGGGGCAAGCAGCTGAGGGCCCCTCCCTTCCTCTTGTTATCCCTGGGGCCTGTCATCCAGGGGACTTGTACTCCCTGGAGGCCCTGTGGCCCATAGAGTCCACCGCCCTGTGGCTATAGCCCAATTCATTGCCATACCAGGAAATGAGCTTCACACAGGATCATTGAGTGAACTGCCAGCCTCAGCATGGGAAGTGGAAGAGTGAGCATCACTGTTAAAGTCCCAGGAGGCACAGTCCTCTGGGATCCCAGGATGTCCTTGAAGGGGCCTTCCATGCCTGCTTCATCACCTTCTTGATGTCATCATATTAGGCAGCTTTCTCTAGGTGGCAGATCAGATCCACCGCTGATGATTTAGGGGTGGAAACATGGATGGCCATGCAGAGAGCTTCCTATTCAGCTCAGAGATGGCCTTGTGTACAGCATTGTAGTAGCAGTAAAAGGAAGGATGATGTTGTGGGCAGCCCCTTCGCCATCACACCACAGCTTCTCAGATGTGCTTGTGCAAAGTCTTCTTGATGGCAGGATGGCATGGGCTGTGGTCATGAGTCCCTCCAGAATGCCATTGTTGTCATGGATGACCTTGGCCAGAGAGGTCAAGGAATTTTTGGTACAGGAGGCATTGCTGAAACTCTTGAGGGAGTTGTCATATTTCTCATGGTTTGCTCCCATCACAAACATGGGGACATCAGCAGAAGGGGCAGAGATGATGACCCTCTTGATACCACCTTCAAGTAAGCTCCAGTATTCTCCATGGCGGTGAAGACCCCAGTGGGACCAGCATCACCCCATTTGATGTTGGTGGGATCACTCCTAGGAGATAGAGATGGGCTTTGTATTGTTTCCTATCCTCAGCCATGACTGTGCCTTTGAGTTTGCCATGGGTGGAATCATACTGGAACGTGTAGTTCCTGTACTTGAGGTCAATAAAGGGATCTTTACTGGTGACAGTGTGCACTTTGTCAGAGTTCAAAGCAGCCCTGGTGACCAGGTGCCCAATACGGCCAAATCCACTTATTCCAACCTTCATCATGAGTTTGGGGATGGTGCTCTACTACACCAGGAACTATGGCTGTGTGTCAGGCAAGGAGGAGAAGAGAGCCCTATTTGTTTCTTTTTTTAAAATAATAGATCTTCCTTCCTCATAATTTTTATGATGTCTGCTCCTTTTTACCACTTTAACCATTTAGAAATGAGACTAATGGATAAATTTATTTTTGTTATTATGGAATTACGGGATTATTTTTTCTCTTGGAAAGGATAAACAGTTGTGTAAATGATCATGTAAATTAACAGTGGTGATCTTGTACCTATGGGAGTTTCTTATGCTATACTTTGGAATCAGGAATCAGATAATCTGTACTCCTATCTATACCCTTCCCTGGCCTGTAATGTGGCTCCTTAAAATGTCACTGTTTCACAGATACAGCAGGTTCCAGAACATCCATAAAGTATAACCCACTTTCCAGCTAAACGCTATGTGTTTTTTTATGTTGAAAAATTATTTTTTTCAATGTTTTAAATTAATATACATTATTTCTTTCAGGTGCAGAGGTCTGTGAGTCTTACACAATTCATAGCATTCACCATAGCACATATCCTCCCCAATGTCCATAACTCAGCCATCAATCCCTCCCCACAACCCCAGCAACCCTTAGTTTGTTTCCTGAGATTAAGAGTCTCTTATGGTTTCTCTTCCTCCCTTGCCCCATCTTGTTTCATTTTTCCCCCCCTTCCCCCCAGAACCCCCCATCCTGCCTCTGAAATTTCTCATATCAAAGAGATCATATGATAATTGTCTTTCTCTGATTGACTTATTTCGCTTAGCCTAATACCCTCTAGTTCCATCCATGTCATTGCAAATGGCAGGATTTTGGGGTCTTTTTGATGGCTGCATAATATTCCATTATATATATATACACACACATATGCGCCACATCTTCTTTATCCACTCATTTGTTCATGGATGTCTAGGCTCTTTCCATAGTTTGGCTATTGTGGACATTGCTTCTATAAATATTGGGGTGCACGTGCCCCTTTGGATCATTACATTTGTATCTATAGTGTAAATACCTAGTAGTGCAATTGCTGGGTCGCAGGGTAGCTCTCTTTCCAGCTTTTTAAGGAAACTTCATGCTGTTTTCTAGAGTGGCTGCACTAGCTTGCATTCCCATCAACAGTATAGGAGGATTCACCTTTCTCCACATCCTCACCAACACTTGTCTTTTTTGGACTTGTTAATTTTTAGCCATTCTGACTGGTGTGAGGTGGTATCTCACTGTGGTTTTGATTTGCATTTCCCTGAGGCCTAGAGATGTTGATCTCTTCTTCATGTGTCTGTTGGCCATTTGGATGTCTTCTTTGCAAAAATATCAGTTCATGTCTTCTGCCAATTTCTTTCTTTTTTTTTTTTGAGATTTTATTTATTTATTTGATACACAGAGAGAGAGAGTAGGCAGAGAAGCAGGCAGAGGGAGAAGTTATTTATAGATTTTGGATACTAGTTCTTTATCTGATATGTCATTTGCAAATATCTCTTCCCATTCTGTCAGTTGTCTTTTGGTTGTGTTGACTGTTTCTTTTACTGTGCTATAGATTTTTATCTTGAGCAAGTCCCAATAGTTGATTTTTTCCCTTGCTTCCCTTGCCTATGGTGATGTTTCTAGGAAGAAGTTGCTGTAGCTGAGGTCAAAGAGGTTACTGCCTGTGTTCGCCTCAAGGATTTTGATGGGTTCCTGTCTTGCATTGAGGTCTTTCATCCATTTTGTGTCTGTTTTTGTGTGTGGTGTAAGGAAATGGTCCAGTTCCATTCTTGTGCATGTGGATGTCCAATTTTCCCAACAACATTGTAGAAGAGACTACCTTTTTCCCACTGGAAATTCTTTCCTGCTTTGTCCAAGATTACTTGACCATTCACTTGGGGTAAACACTAGGTGTTAAGCATCTTTTGGCAGAGGTTTCATATTTACCATAGGACACATAAGTGATCCTCAATATATATTTTTTGCATAGACATGATACTAAAGCTGAGAAAAGTTAATGAGTTAAGTCATACAGCTTATTAAGGAAATATCTAGGTAAAGTGTAGCCTCCTGATTTCAAGTCTACTGTTCTTTCACATATACTTTTTGTCTACTTCACTTTACAAATTTTATTTTTATTTTATTCCAGTAATCCTAAAATAGAACGTTTTTTATTTTGAAAGTTGACTGTGCTTTGTTGGCTTACACATGAATATCCTTCAGGGCAATGGTTGTTATAGGAAAAGAGCTTGATAGTTCTTTTTCTTGTCAAAGAGAAATCCTATTAGGTTAGGATAGTTGAGAGATAGTTGACTGAAACAGAGAGCTTCTTCCAATTAATTAAATAAATATTTTAGAATGCTGGCAAGTACTGGTGATTCAGAGCCTATGGCATGGGAGAGAGGAACCTAGCAACAAACATTAGACCAGGACCCAAAAAGCACATGGACAATAAACAAGAAATCTCACTGTAGGAAAGGACTCTGAGGTTTAAAACCATATTTTATCCGACTTTGTCTCTTGCTCCTTAGAGTACTACAAATTCCTCCTAGAATCTATACAGCTTTGATAAAACTTGTAATGCACAATGATTCTCCATTTACAGTGTTTTGGGGAATGAAGGCCAAAAGTCCAAATTGGTCCCCACATTTGTGAGGAACCAGGAACACAGAGGGGACAGGAGATTAAATAGTGTTTGGTATTCAAAACTCAAGTCAAGATGAAGGAATTTAGAGAGCAAATGATGGGATAAAGACAGCTCTTTTTGTGACTCTTCCTTTCTAGAAGGGTGTAGAAATTTTATGGAGACCGCAGGATTTCTCTCAGCAGGATAAAAGCACAAGTCATTTGATATTTAAACGAGGTAATGAGTATTAAGGAGGACACATGTTGTGATGAGCACTGGGTGTTATACACAAATAACGAATCATTGAACAATATATCAAAAATCAGTGATGTACTATATGGTGGCCAAATAAACACAATAAAAAAAATAAACAGGCAAAGTAGCAGGTTGGAGGATTTGGGATCTGCTAAGTCACTCCTGTTTTTTGACTTTGGTGTGCTACTCCTGTATTGATTTTAAATTACCAAAATCCTGAAGTTGCAGCTGCGGGAGGAATGACAACTTGAAGGAAAACTGGTGGGTAAGCCAAATTATGACAATTTCTTTTCTTCAGTAGGATGTTGGATAATTTTTCTTTGAGAAAACACAAAAAGGCGACTACTCTAAAAATCCTTTATCCTAAATTATATTCCCGAAACCAATATTACACTATTTGTTACCTAACTAGAATATGAATAAAAACTTGAAACAAAGAAGAAAATATTTAATCCTTAATTAAGTTATGATTTAAATATCTCTAATATGACTTTAGTAATATTTAATATTTTACCACTTTTCTGATTTCCACTCAATATTTAGTTATTGTGAAATTTAGTATAATTGGTTTGTTGGCTTGTTTGTGTTTTAGATATTCAGCTATTATTTATTGATTTTTAAAAAATATTAATATTTGATTGAAGTATAGTTGACATACGATATTGTTAGTTTAACGTGTATAACATAGTGATCTGACATTTGTATACACAACCAAATGCTCACCATGAAAAGTGCAGTTACGATCTGTCTTCACAGAGATATTGACTTATTGTTTTCAATGACCTGTCATACCACATCCCCTGACCTCCATATCAACATGCTTGATTTTCATTTGACAAGTTCTGTTTGTCCAGAAGTTGATTTTTCTTGTATTTTTTTTCTTTTATTTTACTTTGTGTCTATTTTGATGAAATTGTATTCCTTATTGAAAAAGGTGTGTCAGTATGTAAGTAATGTTTGTGCTACACAGGGGCCCTTATAGACATTGCAAGGATGCATCCATTTTATTAATATATTTTATCACTGTTGGAGATACCTAGAAGTATATGTTAACCCTGGGCACTAGTCTTTCATTTTAAAAGCCTCAAAATACAAATTCAATCTGCTTTTATTTCAGAAAAAGACTTCAGAAATGATAATTTTTTATTGCAGAAAGAATAAACTATGGAACTTCCATGTTTTCACGTTATTTGGGGAAAAGTTCATTAAAATTGTGACAAAAGTTATAAAGAAAGTTGATAAAGGTAAGAGTTACAAAGTTTTCATAAAAGCAACTCAGCTGGCAGCTTTCTAGTTAGTAATCGAAGCACTGCATATATTTGGGATTTTTTCTATCTCTTTAAAAGATTTTATTTGTTTATTTGACAGAGATAGAGATAGAGATAGAGATAGAGAGAGAGAGAGAGAGAGAGAGATAGATAGATAGATAGATATCACAGTTAGGCAGGAAGGCAGGCAGAGAGAGGGGGAAACGGACTTCCTGCTGAACAGAGAGCCCGATGTGGGGCTCAATCCCAGGACTTTGAGATCATGACCTGAGCTGAAGGCAGAGGCTTAACCCTCTGAGCCACCCAGGTGCCTCTGGGACTTTTTTCAAAAGTAGGAGAACCAAGACAGTCCCCTTATGTGCACAACATAGTTATCCCTTATGGTTTTTGCTTTTTTTACTATGTGAATGGCCATAAAAACTATGAGAGAAAGTATGAGTCTGTTGAAACTGTCACAGCTAGGAGTCAAGCAGGGAAGTCCTGGGATTTGTCTGTACCTATCCTAGGACAGAGCTGTCTCTGAATCAATATGAACACTTGGACTTTCTGGGCAATAACAGAAAATGATCCTCCTACTTCAGGACTAAAAGCAAAGCTGATTGCATTATGAATTTGTTTCCTGTAAACTTTCTGTAAGTGAGCTGCTGGTGTTGCTCAGACCAGGCTTGGAATGGGCATGATCAAGGTTCACTGTGGTTCAGGTGTCATGAAAAGTAGAAGCACCAGGAGTACTGAGTTTCATATCCTTTTAACTGCTGAACCCCTGAAGTTATTGAACCTCATTTTCCACTCCTCTTGCCATGCCTCATTAAACACACACATGCAAACTTCAAGTCTTTTATGAGAGTCTACCTAACAGTGCATGGTATGCAACCCACTCCTGAGATGGGCTGACCAGGATGTACTCGCTGAATTGAGGAAAACGCAGTGGATATTGCTTTAATCATTTGCTTTTTCATGTAAACACACATACACTCACACAGCCGTATGTACTGACATGCACATACACATTAACTTGCACACACACACACACACACACACACACACAGCCTTTTGTACCTCTGAGTACCTAACAATGTGTGGTATTGGGGTGTATGTCACAGATATAAATAAGGCATAATAAAAGAAGAATATAAATGTGGATTTTCATAATACAACAGAGTGGATAGATTCTAATACCAATTCTGTATGATCAAAATTAATTCTTAAAATTCTATTTTGTTGAATTGGTGTCCATGTTGGGAGACACACATGTTTTTCCCTGAGTCTAGCACAAGTTGGTTTCTCTTTTGTGCATTAGGACATGTCATTGTATTACCAGCTGACCACAAGGTGAAGTAGTTGGTTTATTTGCAGGGCTTTGCTGTACAAAATATGTACCTTTAAACATGAAAATCATACCCAGTGTCAAGTACTACATTCTGAGGAAAAGGCTCTCATCTTTCTCATTGAGTAGAATGGCTGGGGGCATCAAAGGGTCTGGGGAACCTCTGTCTCTGGCATAAAGTCATATTAACCCATTCAGATAGTAATATAGAGATGTGCAGAGTGTTACGATTGCTTTTGATGTGTTTTCGTGTTTTCTGCTGTCACATCTGTCAGTTCTTACATTTTAAGGGAAATAATGTGAGATAAAGAAGGGAGGGAGGCTGAGTTTTCTTTTTTTTTTTTTTAAAGATTTTATTTATTTATTTTTAGAGAGAAACACAGCAAGAGAGGGAACACAAGCAGGGGGAGTGACAGAGGGAGAAGCGGGCTTCCTGCCGAGCAGGGAGCTGGATGTGGGGCTCGATCCCGGGTCTCTGGGATCGTGACCTGAGCCGAAGGCAGTCGCTTAACCAACTGAGCCACCCAGGCGCCCCAGAAGCTTAGTTTTCATTTCATAATTGATTAAACTGATGCTCAGATGTCATCATGGTTCATCTCAAATTACAACTTGTGAGTGGTAGAACTGAGACGAGGACTTGGTGTTTTGATTCTAAATGTATCAGCTGTTTATTATTATTATTATTATTTATTATTATTATTATTATTATTAGTGTACTGTCCTTTTAAATATCCATGAAACATGAAAATGATTTCAGTGAATAAAATGTGTCAGCACATGGGCGCCTGGGTGACTTAAGTGTCTGCCTCTCTCAGGTCATAATCCCGGGGTCCTGGGATGGAGCCTGGTATTGGGCTGCGTGCTCCACAGGAAGCCTGCTTCTCCCTCCCTCAATCCCTCTGTTATGTTATCTCTCTCACTCTGTCTCCCTCTGTCAAATACATAAATAAAATCTTGAAAAATAACAATTAAAAAAAGTCTCAGAACACAAATGAAAGCAACATGCTAATTAAGCAAAATGTCAGGAAAATCTTTCCCACTTTATATTTGGAAGCTC
>PITA01028060.1:0-12758 GCA_004023965.1 Spilogale gracilis
GTGGCAGAAGGAAAGCAAATGGGAACTAGGGTCATCTAGGGAGGGAAACGAAACAACAGAGATTTTGAACACAGAAACAAACTGAGGGACTTGGAGGGAGGGGGGTGGAGGGATGGGAGAGCCTGGTGGTGGGTACTGGGGACACCTAAAGCGGGGAGCACTGGGTGTGGGGAATGGGGAATGAATCTTGAAACACTGGGAAAAAAAATTTAGTAACAATAAAGAAAAAAAATCTAAAAAAAAAAAATAAAATAAAAAAATAAATGGTGTCATTAGCTCCCAGCGTCTTGTCTCACCTCCTATCTATGGGGTAATTACGCTGCTAAAATCTCACAACCACTATTTCTCTACCAGGATTGCCCTAGATTTTCCTCCTTAAGAGAAACCGCACTTTTTTCGGGTCACTCAGAATATCATGTCAGGATGTTGACAGAGCACTTGAGACTCAACCCCCAGCACTGCCCCTATTTGTCAGATGTCATCTATGTACCTCTGTTTCCCAGCCCCAGAGATGAGTGATTTTTGTCCCCACAAAAAGGCCTTGACAGAAGAGGGAATGGGAACATAGGAACCTCTAAATCAAGTTCAAACATCATATAGTATCATCATCAAAACTTACCCTCCATTCAGCTCCCTCTTCATACTTCCTATTTCCCATGTCTACCAGAAAGGTGGAGGAGGAGAAGCCAGATGAGAGGGTGAAGCCCAAGACCATGGGTATTTTTATTAGGCAAGAGTCAAGACTGGTCTGGACGAACAGAAGGGTACTGTGTTGTTCAAGGCCACTATAGCTATAGAAGCCAATGTCACTTTAGCAAGAACTCTGACCTGGCTCCCAGGGAGAACTGTTTGTTGCTTTCACCTATAGGGATTATCCTTTTTTGTCCTCCAGACAAATAAATCCCTGCTCCCATCTCACAGGACTTAACCTCCCAGAGACCACGTCCCACCTCTCTCTATCTTTCTTTTTCCTTATTCTGTGACACTTGCAGAATGAGGCACGCAGAGTTTGCAGTCAGGGCAGTACACCTTGTGACTGTGAGGTAACTGGATAATATTATCATCTTCTCAGAAAGTCTTCAAAATTATTATGAGGAAGTGAGGCATTCCTCTCCTGGCAGGTATCTGTGTAGTCAGATAAGATGACTGCTACATTCCATTCCAGCCATGTCATTCAGCTGTTTTTCCATAGTGGGCACTTCCATGGAGACACTTGAGGGATGTGACAGTCCAAAGCACTCAGTTAAAACCGAATTCCAAACATAGAGCCTATACTTGGGTTTCTAATCATCAGTCCATATGCAGTCTGTTTACAATTAAGGACTAGATTTCCTCTTTCTTCCATTTTTCTTCCTCCTGCCGTTCAGGAGTTTTAACAAAGTCATGGGGCAGCTTATAGATGGTGATAGAAGTATTCATTATCAAAGACAGCTCTTGCCACATACCCATTTTGTCATATATAGTGGAAAGTACAAATGTTAATATGCATGGCTTTGTGGGGTACAAACCTCAGCTCTGATCATTTTTAGCTTTTTAAACATAAATGTTAATTTTTCTATGCCGCAGTATCTCATCTACAAAGTAAGAATTTTAATAGGATGTAAGTTGCAGGTCACTGTGGAGACTAAACACACAGCACTTAGAACAATGCCTGGCAAAAGAGGACAAAAAATATGTTCTAATTTTGATAGTGGTAGTAAAAGTAGTGTTTAGTATTAGCCTCAGAGGAGTGTTTTCCTGCGGTGTATCTCCTGAGAATTCACTGAACCCCTTGAATATTTTCCCGAACCCTCCGAGCTCTCTGGACCCGAGACTGGTTTAGCTGAAAGTGTCCCCTACTGGAAGTCAGAAGACCTGGAGGTTTTGAAGCTACACACATACATTTCACCAAAACCTACTATATGCCAGTCCTTGCGCTAGATTCTTCCAATATTTTATGTAATCTTCACACCAGTTTCACAAGGTGGCTATTATTTTCCCCATTTCGCAGATGAAGTAAGTTCGGAACTGTTTAACCACTGGGCTAAATGTTCCCTAGCCGAAAACACGGTTCTGTCTGGAACCATTATTAAATCCGCGCACGTGCTTCTTGGGGAGAGCCACTCAACCTCCGTGACCCCTATCTTCTCCGTGTCATCTCACGGGGTCAGAACCCCAAAAGAAAAGAGTTTATGCAAGTCCGGTGCAGGCCGTGAAACACCAGCAGGAATCGTAACCAATACTATAGATAGAAAAAAGGACTTGGAAAAGCCAACCTGAGACACCAATGCCGGGGGAGGCTCGGGACCCCGCCTCCTCGCCGGGCCCAGGGAGGCGGGCACTGGTTGAGTGGCAGGAGCATAGACCAATAGGGCTGCAGGATGTGGTGGGGCGGGGCTGTCCCAAGGCGGCGCTCGGCCTTGTGGGAGGGCGAGCGGGTCCCTGGGCTTGGCGCAGTGTTCCGCCCCTGGCGAAGCAAGTTTGCTGAACCCGGGACGGTGGGGTTTTATCACATCCCCAGGCGCTCGGCGCACGCGCTGAGAAGCCTGACCTCAGTTGAGGAGACTGGTGAAATCTGGTTCGCGGGGACAGCAGGCTGCTGGCAAAGTCACGACGTGGTGTGCAGATGTCAGCTGACCCTCAGGCTCTGGAATCCTGATGTCTGGGCAATTGGTGGGTGTGATAAAAACCCAGGGGCCCCTGCCTTCTGCTTACTCTGGCATTCCTGAATGTTCCAGGCCCTACTGGGTGCTCGGGGAGGCTGGGGAAGGAGCAGGGATGGTTTTCCTACCAGAAACAAAGTTGCAGTCATCCTAGACAGAAATCGGGGAACACCAGGATCTGGGGGAAGGAAGGACACCTTGGTTTTCACATTTTGATATGATCCTGTCACTTTGCTAATTAGAGCTGCCACCACTGTTCTCTCATGTGCTTTTTATCGCAGTAATTCTGCCTAGATTTCCTGCGCCAAGATTTGTGCAATATTGTCAAGACACCCCCCAACTCCGCCCACCCCCCCCCCATTTACCCCCCATCCCTGGGCTCACAGTGATTGGTGTTACATGGCGGGGACATTGCCCTGCATAATACCCTTCTGAGATTTCCCATTGCCCTCAGGGTAATTACAGGCCTGATGTTGAACGTCAGTTTCAGGGCAATAGAGGTTCTGGCCTCCTGCCCCAGCCCCTTCTCCAGATACTTTTCATTCCTTTTCCCCAGTTAAGCGTGTATGAGATTAATAAATGAAATAGTTATTTCTCGAACTTTCAGCAGTATTGTCAGAAGTAAAGTCCTCCATCATTTGAAAACGCACTGTGTTCAGTAATCACTTGAGTTGGAGAAGTCAGCTCTGTCCTGGAATCCAAGAAACCTCGAATCTAGTTCTTGCTCATCTGCTGATTTTATTGTGTAATCTGCCACATGTTTCTTCCAGTCTCTGTTATGTTATTTATAAAATCGGACCAGTGAAGTACTGTTTCCTATTCTCTTATTTTGACTTTTTCAAGGTACTTCAAAGATAAATCTAATATGCATGGAAAAAGATTCTAAATTCAAAGTATTGTTAATATATATCCATAATACCAAGGTACATTCCATTAATTACCTTTAAATCTTTTTCTGGGTCATACAGAATCTCTACTTTATATGCATTGTGTAATACCTGAGTTTTATTTTTATATCAAGCATGGATTTAAAGGACTCCACGGGTACCTTTTCCTATGGCTGGATCTGAGGAGTGGGCCTGACTTGTAAGCCTTGTCCTTTTGTTCTCACTAGTTACTGTACTTAACAGATGGACCTAGGGAGAAAGTAAGAGAGAAGATGTCCGCTAAGGAGTCCTGCCTGGATAAAGTAAAGATGGTTCTGTCTTAAGGAAACCTTGAAAATTAGTTCCTTTTGTGCCCCATTGCCCTCAGAGGAATTAAGTAGCATGTAAAATACTAGAATGTGGGATTGTGGGCTGTTGTAGGTCCCTGCTCATTCTATGTTCTTAATTACCCCCTTGTTTCTGCCTTCAGTGCCCTTTCCCAATCTGGGGTTCATCTTTCCTTTTCTTCTGCTAGCCTGCTAACATGCATCTTTCACTTAGCTAACACTCAGGAGGTATAACATTGAAAGAATGAATGAAGAAATGAAAGGGTGATGGATGGAGGGAGGGGGATACATGGATGGGACCCCAAAAGACATGAAGCCAGAAGATCTGGGTTCTTATATGGATCAACACAACAACCTTATGAAGTAGGTAGAGCGGCAGTTACGGGTCCTATTTTACAAATGATGAAACTAAGGTTCAGGAAGTTACGTGACTTGGCAAAGTACAAACTGTTTAAAAGTGACAGAACTGACCTTAATTTTTACATTTTTCTTCCCACAACATCATAATTCTTGAAGGTAAGAAAGACTCAATTTCCACATTTTAGGCTGAGAACAGGCTGACAAAAGAACGTTGATATACCTGTCTCCTTCACTTCCTCCTCCCCTAAGTAAGTGATTTCAGAGGCAAGCCAGTACTTACAGGCTGATTTTAAAGACAGGTCTGAAAAGTGACACCTGTTAGGAACATGGTAAAGAAGAACTGGACATAATGAGGTTTCAGCCCATTTTTGCACCGACTTCTAATGGAAGGTTGAATACAGTTCTCTACTTATGAAACTGTTTCCATGGCAGAAGAGGAACTGAGGGAAGAAAGAGAGAAAAAAAAATTATAAAAGCATATTTCCTCAGAATCATTTCTCCAGATACACTGAACAATTCAAAGGGTAAAGGCAGTTCAGTGATGAGTATGCCAGTAGGTGAGCTCTGAGAACACTTTAGGTCTCATCCAAGGGACAAGAGAAATGAGAAATGGGCTTGAAAAATGTTTCATTGAGCTCATAAGTCTGCCTTATTTCATTTACTATGGCTCAAATATCCTCATTTAGACTCTGAAACTAGACTTCCTGGGTTTTAAACCCCAGCTCTACCACTAAAGTGGATTAGCTCTATAATCGTGGATATGGGTCCTTTTGTCTATTCTCATCCATAAAATGGGTATAATAATAATGAATACCTTCCTTTCAGGTTGTTGTGAGAATTAATAATATTCGTTTGTAACAATACCCTTTGATCAATGTCTGGCATATTGCAAATGCTATTGTCACTAACATCATTTCAGCTGCCTCAGTAATGAAGCAGGACGTATACTTCAAGACTTTATTTTGGGGTGCCTGGGTGGCTCAGTAGGTTAAGCGACTGCCTTTGGCTCAGGTCATGATCCCGGAGACACGGGATCGAGTCCCACATCGGGCTCCCTGCTCAGCAGGAAGCCTGCTTCTCCCTCTCTCACTGCCCCTGCTTGTGTTCCCTCTCTGGCTGTGTTTCTCTCTGTCAAATAAATAAAATCTTTAAAAAAAAAAAAAAAGACTTGATTTTCATTTGCTTCAAAAATGGAGGAAAAAGTAAGGAGATCACTTGGAGCACTTTTACATGTCTGGCCTTCCTCCATCTCCTATCTCCAGCCTTCTGGAAATTCAAATTCAAGAGATCTATGGTAAGACATGGAGGTCCATATTTTGAAAAAGCATATCTAAGAAGTTTTCTTTCATCTTACACCTCAACCTAACACTGTAGTGGAACCCCACTTTAAGAAATTTCTCTAGAGGTTAAAAGCTATTTTTGCTGCATGAGGATTACCTGGGTGATATAAACTTGGGCAGGGCATTTACATATTATTAAGTCCATCTCCTTAGGTAAAGTAAAACCAACCCAAGTTAGGATTCAAACTTCTTCTGCATTATGATAAACTGATGAGATTGCCTCAAATTCACAGATGATAGCCGTCATGATGATTCTCTTTCCTGAAAAACAAAGCCCTGCTGATGTAAAGTTTGGTCGTATAGTATTGTGGGCATTAGGCTGCAACCAACTTTTTTTTTACTTATTCATCCGTGTGGACATCCAGGTTCATGTACCTGGGTCTAACTTACTCCGTTTAATAGCCACATAATATTCCATAGTATATAATTTCCATGATTTCTTCAGTCTTTCTCTATTGCAGGAAATGTGACTTGTCTGCTACCAGATATTAACCACCAAATACTATGCTGCAATAAACACCCTCGCACTTATATCCTTATATACTTGGGCTTTTTTTTTCCTTCCTCTTAGGATAGAAGCAGAAAATGTTGGTGTACATCACAAAGTACGTACGTTGTTAATATTATTTTATTTTAAAGATTCTATTTCTCTGAGAGAATGTGAGTGCACACACACACACGGGTGGGGGGAGGGGCAGAGGGAGGAGACTCCCTGCTGAGCAGCGAGCCAGAAGTGGGTGAAATCCCAGAACTCTGAGATCAGGACCTGAGCTGAAGGCAGACGCTTAACCAGCTGAGCCACCCAGGCGCCTCTACATGGTTAATTTTGGATGATATCAACAAAATGTTGAAACACTTCACCACTGCCCCTCTCATGAGCTTCTCTTGAGCATATTGTGTGTACTCAAGGCAGACTGACCTGGAATATCTTCAAACGGGTGCAACTCACAACACAAATAGTTGTGAGTATAACAAGACTATGATTCGTGCTTTGTGAGGTCTTTTGGATTTATGGATTTTATGATAAGGTTAAAACCTTATCAGATCACATGTCACCTTCCCTTTTCTGACCATAACTGAGTCCTGTGTGCCTGAATTTACCGCCCACCGCAGCATAGCCACAAACATTGATCTACCTTCCCTCTCTGTTCTTACTTTTATATGATATCTGCTGCTTGAGGGAGAGAACTGAGTGGGTGTGTGTAGATGCAAAAAAAAAAAAAAAAAAAAAAAAGAGTGCAGAGGTAGATAAAAGGAATTGTGGGAGCGGAAACTCAAGTTCAACCCAGACACCACAAGAGAGAGGTCGGATGAAAGGATAGAATCTATTTCATTATTTTCACGCTCTCTTAACTCAGAAACATTTTCAGCTTAATAGCCGCTGACTTCGATAACACCCTCCTGTAATCTGCTGCAAATCCAACGGACTCTGTTGTCACACTTCATCAGCTGTGTTATAATTCCCCAAAACTGGCACACAATTGATGTGCTATCCCTGAAAAGCTGGCCCCAAAATAAATGGCTTCAGAGGGTTTAATGAAAAATCAGAGGCATTCTGATGGATTCTGGGCAGTACAAATCCTCCCTGGGATCCAATTTGGCTGGTTCATTACCAGATCTATCTCCTGCATGCAAAAAGATGATAAACAGCATTGTAAAGATGTAGATGAGATTGGCTTTTGTGACCTAATGTTCCTGATGAAGAGAGAAGTACATGTTGTTAAAATGAGAAAAACACACACAGCCCACTGGCAACAGATTATTATAAGCTTCATTTTGAACAGGAATCATTCATGATTTTATTACCTTGGAGACAAAGCCCTGGCTGGTTTTGCATTTTATTGTGGCTTAATTAACCTTTGTGCACAGAGATCTGGTACACCTACTCCACAAACTAAAAACCACTTAAAAAAAATTGAAAGCCACCAGCTATTTCTGATAGTGGTGAAAGCAGAAGTTTCCAGAACTGGGCTCAGGGGGGATGAGTCTCAGCAAGTGACCTAATGTCTCTGTGTCTCAGTTTCTTCCATTTGGAAAATGGGCTAACAGTAGTTTCTACCTCATTTCTTTTAAGTGGCACTGAGAGGAATCAGTAAATAACCAAATGTGAGAGGGATGAATAACCAAATGCAAAGAGGGAATGTTTAATTAATCAATCTAGCCTCAGAGAACTCATTAAGAAGGGTTGAAGTTTGGCTGTCACTTCGGGTTAAGAAATCTCCATGTAAGGTGTTGGAAGTGACAGTAGAGTCTCGTGTTCCTGTTCATGGCCTTTGGCGGCAGGCCAACCTGGGTTGAAATTCTTACTCTGCTGCTTAGTAGCTGTATGACCTTGGTTTCTTCACTTACCCTATGGGGATTAGCAGGAGGGCTGTGCCGCACAGTAGATACCCAATACAATGTGAGGGCACAATGCCTGATTCCGTGTGATAGATCTAAAATAGTAAAGATTTTGTTTCTGTGGTACTGAGTTATCATTTCAAATATAAAGGTGCTCTGGCAGGTGCCTGGGTGGCTCAGTTGGCTGGGTGACTGCCTTCGGCTCAGGTCATGATCCCGGAGACCCGGGATCGAGTCCCACATCAGGCTCCCTGCTCGGCAGGGGGCCTGCTTCTCCCTCCCTCACTCCCCCTGCTTGTGTTCCCTCTCTGGCTGTGTTTCTCTCTGTCAAATAAGTGAATAAAATCTTTAAAAAAAAATAAAAATAAAAAAAATAAAGGTGCTCTAGCTTAGAGGTGAGGCCCCTGGATTCTGGACTTCATGGTCTGGTCAGCTCCTAGCTGTTCCTTGTATATTAGATGTAACCTTGGAGAATTTGCTGACCTTCCCTGTGCCTCAGTTTCCTTATCTGTAAGTGAATGCAGTTAGAATACGCACTTCAAGAGGTGCATGCCCCAGAGCCCTAAACATAAACAAGTACGCAGCTCACAGTATACACCAGTTAAGTGTTGGATGTTACCAGGCACTTCTATGCCTACAGGTGGAGAAAAGATTGGGAATCAGGTAGAACACTTGCTACATTTCTAAAACTAGAAATCCCTACCATCTGCTTTTTCCTTCTAATTTCATTCTGTGCCTCTAAGAGCATTATGCAGAGAACATTCTGGTTAACCAAGAGCCACAGTGATCAGGACAGTCATGAACTGAGGTTTCCTGTGTAATGTGCACTGCATTAGTAGACATATAAAAGGGCAGACACAACTCTGTGGCGACTGAAACTTACATAAAATGGGGATCCTCTTGATGAAAAGCACCACAAAATCACAAATGCAAAAATGGGCACAAAAGTGAATGTTTACTCACAATGAGAAAAGCAAGCACAACAAATCACTAGTTGAAGATGGTCCTACATGGGAGGCAAATGAAATGCAGCTTGTGGGGGCTGACCTGTGCCCTGGGTGCCAGCCTAAGTGGTCAGAGCAGCAGCTGCCGGAATGCAGAGTGGGCAACCACACTGATAGTCCTCTCCTGGAACAGAGGTCAGTACAATTAAATCCACTAGTCAATAAAGGTGACTTATTACATGGAAACTAGAGGTAATTTATTTTCCTTTTTTTAAGACTTCACAGATAAGGGCGCTTGGGGGCTCAGTTGGTTGGGCACCTGACTCTTGGTTTCAGCTCAGGTTGTGATCTCGGGGTCTTGAGATTGAGCCTCAGGCAGGCTCTGCCGTCTGTGGGGAGTCTGCTTGGGGTTTTCTCCTCTGCCCCTTCCCGCTCACTTCCATAGGCATGCATGCCTGTGTGCTTTCTCTCTCTCAAATAAAAATATATATCTTTAAAAAAAAAGACTTCACAGATTAAGAAATTTATAGAGGTGTCTGAACCAACATTCCAACATTCCAGTTTGGGATCTGGAGAATACAGCCTTGTGTTTCCTTTTAAGTTCTTAACCTTCATCTCAAAAAAGATTCTCCTTCAGTTCTTATCTGGAAGGAGAGGGGAGTCCGGAAGTGTGTACTCGGGGCATGTCAAGACTGCAGTCCCTTCTCCTTCTCTTTCATTTCTCTCATGTGCTGGAGTTTTCAAGTGTACTGTGGCTGGGAGAGAAAATATGTGTTTAAGAATTTGTGTGGTGAGTCCTCCACCCCCCTCCCACCACCACTTCTCAATCTTGTCTGGACCATTTTGGAGGGATCAAGGATATTCTAGGAAGTATTATCCTATACCCACAACTACTGGAAGGGGGGAAAGATCTGCCTATATCTCTCTCTCATTTCTTTTTCTCTGTCCTCCTCACCTATCTGCACACCGCCCACCATGCCAAAATCCTACACGGAAACCAAGTTAAGAAATCACTTACTAATTAAGAGCTCTGAAATACTCCAAAATATAAATAACTAATGGTGAAAGAATTTTGGCTGCTGTGACAGGAAAGAGGAAGTCAATATGGGGGGCTGCAGGAAGGATCAACTTCAAGACACTTGCCAAATGACTCAAAAGCCATGCCTGCCCACTTCTCTTACTCACCAGGTCACTGCTGCTCTTGGAGATAAGCTGCTCCCTATATTAGACTGGGTAGCTCTGCCAGGCCCAGTGAGGGTGACATGCCCATACCAGCCTGTCCACATGTCCTCCTCCACCAGAAGCTACAGCACATAGAGGAGGGTTGTGGATTCTAGTGTGGGTCGTCCCAGAACTAATGCTTCCTGAAGTCCAAGATTCATCTACATGGTTCAGGGACAAGCAGAGAGGTAGGAACAAATTTAGCGTCAGGTCCTTGATAATAAATGAGACTTGATTCTGCTGAGTGAGTCAGAGTTCCATCTTGTTAACAAATTTGTATAGTAGCCATTTATTCAAATAGTCATTCAACAAACAATTCTTAACACATGCCAGTATTTTATAGGTAAAAGCTACAAAGAAAAAGTTCACAAGTTTAATTACAATAACATACAAGTATACCAGAAACAACATAGTATAATGTGATCATTTCTGTAATGGTGGATAAATAGAACTTTGGGGAAGCCAAGAAATAAGAAGGATTGTGTTTGTATATGCATGCACATGTATGTAGGGGGTTCTCAACCAAAGCAGGGAAATGTGATTTTATTTCATATGTAACCCAAGGATCCATGTGTCTCTGACAGTATAACCCTTTTCCCCAGTAAGACCTAGCTTCCCCCTTCCTGCCATCCCATCAGGGTCACCTTCTAAGATATTTTCATAAATCAAGGTCATCCTTTGAGAGGCTTCTGCCCTACACACAGAATGGCACCCGTCACGTCGTCATTGTCCTTACAACATTTGTTTTTTACCCCCCTTAAAGGTGAGAGGTAGAATGAAATTAAGTCTTACAGGTCTGAGTCTTTTATGGAGTCCCCTTACCCAAGAAGATTCGGAGTGCAATATGGAGACCAGGAAGGCAGGTCCCAGAAAGGGACGGCCCACTTGGGTTGAAGTTTTGCATATCTATCAGTCAGAAGGCATGTCCTAGACAGACTCCTTGATTCCTACCTCCCTTATGTACCACGGGTTTCATATTTTCTCTTTTACTTCAGAGTTGTGAGTCTAAGCCATGGAAGGAGCCCCGAAAGGACCAAAAGGCCACCTCACTCATGGCATTCTCCAGCTTCTGTGTGAATGGCAGCACAAGTACGTGGGCACACCCCTTCTTTCCTCGCCAACACAGCCTGGCCCAGCCTGGCCCAGTAACTTGGCCACAACGCCTCAGGTAATTTAAAATGAGGATTAATGAAGATAAACAAAAAAAGAAAAAGAAGAACTTGTTTTGGTTTAAATGATCTAAGCAATGTGGAAGAACAACTTTTAAATTTAAATCAAATTTTCTTATTTAGATCATCCAGGATTTAGGTTTTCTTGAATGCCTTCTAGTAATTTTTTTCTCCTGCTCTGAGGGATCATTCTGAGGGCCCCAGGAGCTCTGCCCATTGGGCTCCATTGTTGTACTGAGGCCCCCACCCCTTGGTTTCATGGTCCTCTCGTGCCAGACCTCTGTGAAGCTTTCTTGCTGGTCAGAAGCCTCCTCGCCAGAACCTGGCAAGAAGGGGCTCTCCTCTGAGACAGTGGTTGGGTTCTGACATGGTCATCCTCTGGCTGTATGCCTGAAAACTATTACCACCACCATGAGAGGCCAGGGACCACTCTACGCTGAATGGGTAAGAATGTTCATGGTAGTACTTAGCATCTGGGCTGTAATTTGCCATCTGGGATAGAAAGATGAAACAGAGCAGCCCTGAGCAGGAGGACGCACATCCATGGGGACTCAGAATGTGTCAAACACGGCCTCTAAGGGAAAGGGGACAGGGAGATATGGGGGCAAGGTTGTTCTTGCTTATGAGCTTTAGGAATTCAGGGGGAATCCCACTGTTAGAGAAATGAGTGCAAAGACGGAAGCCTAGAGGCACCTGGGTTGGCCCAGTCAGTTAATTGTCTGCCATTGAGTCAAGTCATGATCTTGGGGTCCTGGGATGGAGCCCCATATCTGGCTCTTTGCGCAGTGGGGAACCTGCTTCTTTCTCTCCCTCTGTGATCTCTCTCACTCTTGCTCTCTCTCAAATAAATACATAAAATCTTTAAAAAAAAAAAAGATAAAACTAGCAAGAAGGAACAAACCCAAATTTCTGAGACTGATAGGCAGCTACTTCCTACTTAGAAGCCACCAGTCCTCATAGATCTCCCATTTCCAGAACTCCTCTCACATTTTCCAGCTTCCTTACATGTTTTGCCATTTACACCATACTCTGTCTTATGTGGCTTTCCAACTGTGGTTTCATGTAAATACATGATCTCTTCCCGACTTGAATATACACTCTTGGAGAGCAAGACCATGCCCAACAACTGGCAAAAGGAATGAGTAAAACCAGCTTTTAAAATTTACATTTATAAGAGACACAGTACAATTGAGTTGTATCGTGCATGGAAACAAATAATAAGTATTTTGTAAAAAAGCCAACCGGCACTACAAAAAAGGATTCTTTGTGTAACTTCCAGGTTCAGAAACTATTTTTTTAAGGATTTTAATAATTATAAATCCTAAACATACACTCAGATAGAGAAAGTAGTTTAACCCCCATACAACCTTTACCCAGAGTCCTGAATTTCAAGTTCTCACCACTCTTGTTTCATTCATTCCCTGCCTTTACCCAGAGTAATTTAAAAATTTTAATCACAAATCCCAGATATATTACATATTGCTATGTACTTCCGTATGCATCTCTAGAACATATGAACATTTTCTTTC